>JAGDQP010005592.1:7960-23174 GCA_022664845.1 Lepisma saccharinum
TTTTATATATATATATATATATAAGGAAAATATCGTCCCATATGTAGCTAACCGAGGGCAACATTTGTAAAGAAAAAGATATAATTTCTCGTCGACAGAAAATTCTCTAAGTCCAAAAATCTTCCCAGTTATGTAGTTCCCACGTTGTATCTCGGAGAGACAGATTTTTGTAACGCAATGAGAATTATTAATCCCAATTTTAATTTTCGTTAGTAGACGTTAAAATTGGGAGGAACATCTTCGCGAATTTGGGAAATATTCTTGAAATACATGCGACAATACTTTTTTCCACAACTGTACCACATTGTATAAGCTTTCCCACGTGGGTCATCTTGTGAAATTGTATAGTTTCTTACAAAAGATGTACACAAAATAACTTTCTTTGCTTCTTAGAACACTTTTATTTCAGTCCACTTTCGTATTTTAATCATATTTATGTGATTTAGCTCCCCGCTAGTCTAGTGGTTAGTGTCGCTGACATGATCGGGAGGATCTGGAACGATGCCAGTCCAGCATCGTGAGGACAGTTGGGAAGCTGCTGTGAATAAAAGACAGTAAGACTAAAAGATAGTATCGGCTCTCCTCTCCCAACAGATCTGGTCAGCGTGGGAGTAGTAGACCAACTCCTCCCTCCAGGAGAGGCCTCATCTAGTAGTGGATTGAATATGGCTGTGAATTATTATTATTAATAATAATGTCAACTCCATGGAATGGAACTAATCATCATTTTCATGTTTGACACACGTTTTCAATAATTGTGCATTGTTTACCAGTTAATTTTCCGCAATTATTAATTAGAAACATGAATCCTAATTAAATCAAAAGTATACCTAGTAGTACTCGAAGAAGTTGCTTTGATGAATTTTGAAGATAAATGAACCAAAATTTGTTTGTTTAAGTGAACGGTAGGAAGTGAAATACCGTAATTGTTACGTATCTAATGTGATGTCATAAATGTCTCTCTTGTAAAGTCATACTCCTATCCAAGATTTGAAAACCCATTTTATGACTGATCAGTATTAGTTCTTATACGGTAGTCGATTTGTACGAAACTGTACTTATCTTTTTTTTTCTCTCCCTAGTATAGGGTTTTACTTCTAACTGGGCCACCTGGTAGTTGTTTAAGTAATTAAATTATTTTCAGCCCCTTTGTGTGTTTCACTGTTATAAGCTCTGTGTAATTTCATTTTACTATCTTTGGTGTATGGGAGTACTCAGAGTTATAATCTGTCAGTAGTTACGATATGCAATAAAGAAATCAGGGAAGTCTGATGTATTACGTCAGAGAAATCAGGAAAAAATCAGAATTTATTTGAATACCAGTGGCAACCCTGAGGCTAATATTCTCCGAAACGGTGCTGAGAAACAAAGGGAATTCTTATCTCTACATTTAGACGAGGAGCTTACTGAATTGCAAACAGAAGCAAATTGCTGTAGGTAATAAAAGTTTGCTCTGTATACTAAATGGAAAACCCTCTGGCTAATTCTTTTTTCATTCTTCGTTCAGTTTCTGAATGTTAGATTTCTAATTGCACTATCTTTTTCTTCTTTCAGTTATGTTGGATGTCGGTTATGTTAACAACACCCAAGTCATATCAAGGAATTCAAAGATGACGGCAATCAACTCCTGTATTGAAATCGATCTTACTGGACAAGTCTGCGCTGATTCCATTGGCACGAGGATGTATTCAGGTTCGATATTTTATTTTGTTAACAGCGCGCAGTAGGGTGTAGGGTAGCAGAATCTCTATAACTTGATCTTATAGCCGGGAGATCGTATGTTTATATTTGAGATCCTTTCAGGTTTGTTTCTGGTTCGGCTTGCGAAAACCTGACATACAGTAGGTCTCTGTAGTTCGACACAGATCTCTATAATCTGACAAGGCCCGGTTCCATATATGTCGGACTGAAGAGACTCTACAATTAGTCTTTGTAGTCCGACACAGATCTATGATCCGACAACGCTCGGTTCCATATGTGTCGGAGAAAAGACTCTACTGGTAGTCTCCGTATTCCGACAATTTGTCTTAACCCCAAAGCCAGTATTTTTACTGCTGAGCTATATGCTCTTTTAAAGGCTTTGGATTTTAGTCTTGGTGGTGGTTTCAACCGCATCCTTGTTTGTTCAGATTCACTCAGTGTTGTTCAAAGCCTCGGCAATATGTATTCCAAACATCCGCTTGTGCAAGATATCCTATGTAAGACACACGCCATCTGCTCTGTTGGTGGTGGGGTAGTCTTTTCGTGGATACCAAGTCATGTTGGTATCCATGGTAATGAATTGGCAGACGAAGCTGCTCGTGAGGCCTCTTTAGGAGCTAACATTGATATCCAACATGTCCCATTTCAGGATATGTTGATACATTATAAACAGGTTACGCGGAATGAATGGCAGCGACAATGGGATGACGTTGCTGTTAATAAATTGAAATAAATTAAGATAACTTGCTGCATGGAAATCATCTTGCCGAGATAGTAGGCGTGAACAAGTACTTAACTTAATCGATTTTGTTGTAAAAAAAGTGGGGTGGTTTTGAGCGTGAACTAGATATATTCAAAATGCTGGTCGAGTTTTCGCGTATCAAGCAGTAGGTAACTTGTGAAATCGCATCAGAGTGGAATATATTCAACGTACCAGTTAATAAGTGTTCGGTTGTACTATTCACTCACCTCAGAAAAAAGCATATAAAGCATTAGAACATGTCCAAGCATTATGTTTAGACGTGACAAAGATAAGGGGCTTCCCCCGTATCGGGAAGGGCGTAAGCCATAGTGCTGTTACCGCCCATACAGTTCATTTTATCCGTATTCCGACATGGCCCGGTGCCGTATGTGTCGGAGTAAAGAGACTACTGGTAGTCTCCGTAGTCCGACACGAATCTATAATCCGACAAGACCCGGGCCCATATGTGTCGGACTAGAGGCTCTACTGGTAATCTTCGTAGTCCGACACGGATCTATAATCCGACAAGGCCCGGTCCCATACATGCAACATGACCAACCAAGCGGGACAGTCCTACTTTACAGCTGCCTGTCCTGCTGTCACCCAAAAATCTGGGGACTCGAAGATTTCCCGCTTTTTTTTTTCTCAAGTGAGAGTGGAATTGACAACTCGATTCACTCCATTGCGTGAAATTAGTCTGACGCTCAAGTTTTGCATTTGTGCTACAGAACAGTTTACAGCATTCAGTAACGAGGTTTGATCAGTCTTTAATGTGGTGCACATACAATATTGTAATTTAGTCTGTCTGTGAGTGTTTTCCCATTGACGTTGAAAGTATTGTAGTTAAAATTGACTCGTTTTTGTAATGTACAAGAACTTTCAAACACACACACACACCAAATATTGTGCAAATTAAACAGAACAGCTGTTGGGGTTCAGCAAAACATAGTGCTTGGCACTAATGCCTGCCGTTGAACGAATATATATTTGTTGTCTGGTTTAAAGCCATATTTTCTAAGCCAAAGTCAATGTCCAACGGTATTGAATGCTTTTAATTCCATATTTTGAACTGTGACTATGTACAAAATCGAACCATTTTTGATTAGCTTATTTTAAAAATTGATGGAGGCTCTGGAAGTTCTGAGAGCAAATAATGATTTAAAATTAAATCTCGTTTCTTCCATGCAACATGAATATGGTGTTTCGTGAAAGAAAAGACAGATCACTGTGGTGTGCTCAGTACTTGGAACAATGGGCGGTCCGCTTCAAAGAACTTGAACTTTTCCACGGGGCTTCTCTGCCTTCAGTGCCAATGGGGTAAAATATAGAGGAAGAAAAAAAGCTATTGATTTTGTTGGAGAAAAAGGGGGGTGGTTTTGAGTGTGAACTTAGATATATTCAAAATGCTGGTCGAGTTACACGAAACCATCAGTGAAATACATCTAACGTACCAGTTAATAAGTGTTCGGTTGTACTACTCACTCACCTCAGAGAAAAGCATTAAAACATGTCCAAAATAATTCAGTTTAGTGTGTTCGTGAAACCAACGCCTCATTTGAATGATTTTTCTCCAAATCGACATCAGAGAAATCTGAGCTTTAGGTGTCGACAACTGACGTCATTATTAGCTACAAAAATAAATTTTCACAAAAAAAATGTTCGGTGTTATGTAATTTCTTAAAACCAACTGAGCTACTGAAGGAAATCTTTAGTTAATTTTAATGTATTAGCAGATATTAAGTAATTCATTGTGCTAGTATAGTGATAACGCGTTACTTATGGGAACTATTAATAAGTAGTATTATCATTAGGCTACAGAGTTTCCCGCTTTGAGCTTCAGAAAAAAAAACTGTCACTTTACACGTTTGTCCGACTACAGAGACTCGACTGTATTTTTAATTTGGTCGCATTCAAGCATTTTTAAGGGACCTTGTATCCCCGCTTTGTTCGTCTGAAAAAAATATTCTGAGCACGTGTGTTGCCTCTTCAGTTACGCGATGTTGGAAAGTCTGTGCTCTATTGAATCAGCAGGCCAAATGACTAAGCAGGAAGAGGGCCGCATTAATAAAGGATCAACTCAATTTTCACACAAACCGAGCCGCCGTAGCTCAGTGGTCTAACGTTGATGTAGCATTCGGGAGGTTGTGGGTTTAATCCCAGCGGCCGATCATCATGACTCAGGTTTTTCCCGAAGTCACACCAGGCAAATACCTGGATGGTATCTTCAACTTAAGTCCTGTCCGAAGAGAAGAGTAACGCTCATGTGGATTTTTTTTTTCCATAAAGCAGCTTATTTGTGCAACTTGTTTTAAATATCATTGTACTGTACTCTATTTTTCTTTGTTATGCCGTTAAAACTATATTAACAAGTGAAGGTGGTGGGCAGAAAGCGTGTCACGTGTCTGTCTGATCATAGCGCTAACGGTGTGTGGAACTACGCGTTGAATATACAGTTGCCAGGACAATGGCTGAGGAGAAACTTGTGTGTCGTGTACTTCTGCGCCATTAATGGGAAAAGGGGTTGAATGTAGCAGCAGCAGCCAAGGAAATTTGTGCCGTAGAAGGTGAAGGTACTGTCCACCCGTCCACAGCTAGAAAGTGGTTTCAACGTTTTCGGTCTGGTGACACCAGTCTCGCTGACAAGCCCAAGAGTGAACGCCCTGTGACGACGGATATCGATGCCCTCCTGAACGCTGTTGAAGGAAACCCAAGAACCAGTACCCGTCAGCTGGCAGATGAGGTCCAGATATCACAAACCAGTGTCGTTCGTCATCTGCATCAACTTGGGTTTCGCTCCAGGCAACCGAGAATGGTTCCCCATGATTTGACTCCCGCTCAAGCTCAACAACGTGTGACCCTGTGTGAAGAACTGCTTCGAAACCCAACTGACGACAGGTTTTGACGGCGAATCATCACGAATGATGAAAAGTGGATCTTTCTTCGTTATCCTGACACCGGGAAACAATGGCTTCGACCAGGTACCGAGGCGCAGCCAGTGGTTCAAAGAGGGCGGTTTGAAGAGAAGACAATGCTGTGTGTGTGGTGGAATTTCGAAGGTCCGGTTCACTGGGAGCTCGTTCCGTAGATGGGACATTGTATGCTGAACAGCTGCAACGGGTATACGACATTGTGCGCCGTCGTTATCCAGCACTGGTGAAGTGAACGCTCCATGCCACAGGTCAAGAAGAGTCCGCCAGCACATTGCGGACATGGATGGCGTGTACATTTTACCCCCCCCCCCCCTACAGTCCCGACCTTGCGCCATCTGATTTTCATCTGTTTCGTTCCATGGCACACTTCCTACGGGGCAGACAATTCCATTCCGTGGATGATGTGACAACTGGCATTACTGAGTTCTTTGCTTCAAAGCCTGCAGCCTGGTATCGTCAGGGGCTTGTGTCACTGGTGGAACGTTGGAGAAGGACCATACAGTGTGATGGGATGTACTTCGCCGAATAGGCTTCTGTGGTACAGGGGGAGGCGGGTGCTGCACATTATCCATGAAAACGCTACGAACATATGACTCACCCTGGTAGTTCGTGTGTTTTAATTTGTTTTTGGGCCTGTCCAAATCGCTACGCAGACCGCGAGTTTGAGACCACTGAAATATAGGAACACGTGAAATTGCCTTAAGATTAAAGTGTCCATCATTGTCTCACGGTTAAGTATGCCAAGATCCCCCCATGAACCTGAATTAGTTTTGCGTGGAATATCGCGTGGTGTACGTAATGATAGCCTTCTTTCACAAGTTATAAAGGTAGTTATTAAAACCGAAATGTGCGTAGTTTTAATTTTTAGTTTTTCATTTATATAAAATTAAAAAAAAAAAAAAACTCACACTAATGTCCAAAAACAACAGTGTGACAGGTCAAACATTGCTTTTAAATAGAAATTCTTTGTTTATCCAATGTCCGGGGGAAATTTTGAACACACGTGTGGTTTAACAAATGGGAAAAGCCTACCTAAGCATGTTGTTAAAAGTATATCGCATCATATTTTATTTATTTAACAAAATTCCAACTACAGCTAGCTAGCCATGTTTTCATTTGAATTTATTAACAATGTGAGAAAAAAAAATATTGAATATTAATAAAAACAACAACAGAAAAAAAAATGGTGTTGAGATAAGTTATCGGGAACATGGAAAGCGTCTCACGCCTGAATTAAATGAAGTTTCCGTGCTAAACAGATTAATATGTATCGGAAGATCATTGTAGAACTTGGGGGCAACCTATGTAAGAGCGAGCGCTGGATAATAGAAAGCTTGGATCAGTCTATCTATAATAGGTGATTGCTTCGAGTGGGTCTAGTAGGAATGTGAAAATGAAGGTTCAGGCAGAAGAGATTCAGATCTGAATTTTCCAATGGGCTAATTTATACAAGAATTTGAGTTCGGCCATTTTTCTTCGGATTTCCTGTGGGTGGAGGTTTAGGGTGTTGAAGAGATCTATTTTCTGAAGCTGCGAATGGCTGGTATTCTGTAGCGTACAATAGTTAAATACAGAGTTCAATCTTGTGCGGGGAGTTGGACTGGCTATCGACCAGATCGGGAAGCAATACTCTAATTTCGGAGAAATGCGTGTTTTGTAGAAGGTGACACAAGAGGAAAGGTTAGTATACTTCCTTAAACCGGTATAAAAAGGCCCAAACAGACGCATACATTGTTTTGTGACAGAAGTAATATGAGCGGAGAAGATGAGCTTACTATCAAAGATAATTCCACGATCTTTCTGACTCACAACTTTCTTCATAGGTGTTCCGTGTATAGTGTACAGAGAAAACAGTTGAGTTCTCTTTGAAGCGATTAGTTACAGCAATGCAGCGTCATAAGGTTCGACTATATATTTCTCTGAATAATTTGCAATCGTCTGCAAATAGTAATATTCCGAGACTAAGTCACTAGCAAGATGATCTACGTACAATACAAAAAAAAAAAAAAAAAAACAACGGCACGAGCACACTACCCTGTGGTACTCCGGAAACACAGGTTGAGGAACAGATGACACTCCAGATAGCACTGATATTTCACTCGGCCTTAGCCAAAGTTGCCTAAAGGCCTTAAAATTAAAATTCAGAATATTTCACTAGATACAATCGAGTTTTCTCATGAGCACGTAACTCGCAATGGCAGACTTACAGTGCATTAAAACTGCTGTAGGTAGGAGTGGAAAGGAATTCAAAAAGGTCATGGAAATTGGGTTCAATTATTCTGTGATAACTCTACAGTCATTGACCCGGATAATTGGGAATGTACTGTATTTCCAAATTGAAACAGTTGATGCCTACCTACGATTTTATTATTTGTCATGCTTGTTGTGGGAACAAACAAACATGTATTTTTTTTTGTTTTTCTTGTGTAGAATTATGTGAACTGAGATGTGCAAAATGTTGTTTTTTTTTTCCTGCCGCCATATTAATTTTTTCTTGTGTTTCTTTCCAAGGCTTTGGTGGCCAGGTTGATTTCATCCGAGGAGCTGCAGAAGGGTTTGATGGTTGTGGGAAACCTATCATAGCCTTGGTCTCACAAACTGCTAAGGGAGAATCTAAAATCTCTCCAATTTTAAAACCGGGTAAGAGAACTTATCTAGATCTATATTTGTGTTAGTTAAAATATTGGACTTCATACACCACAACTATGAGATTATTTTTCGTAGATCACGTCAATAAACAATTTAGTATGTATTTTGTCTATATGGGGCATTCGAAGTAACTTTCTTTGCATCTTAAAACGCTTCTTATGACTGAGCCAGTTTCTGTCCACTTTCATATTTCAATAATACATGCATTTAGCTTCAAATATGCTTAACGTCAACTCCATGGGATGAAACGCATCTTAATTTTTGTTTAAAACATGTTTTAAATATTCATGTGTAGTTTTCAAGCTAATTTTCAGCAGTTGTATACAATAGTTTAGTTCGAAACATGCATCGAGAGTAAACATATCAGTATGAGAATTACATTTACTGAAACACGTGAAATCCGTTTTTTTTAATCAACTCCATGGATTGAAAAAAAAAAAAGTTTTAATAAAAGTGTGAAGCTGGCAACACTGCAATTCCTTTTCTCATGCGATAGATAGGAAGGAGCCATCTTCGTCATGTTTGAGTGAAACTACAAGGTCTTCTACAGTCGACTTATTGTGGAACAGAAGAGTTAGCACACGTGTGTTTCATGTATTCATCATCAACTCCATGGAACTCATAATCAGAAACCAAACACTTCAACCTTTGACCCTACTACTCTAGATCAGTTTCTTGGACGATGTCCTGATATTATGGGCTCATGGTAAAACCAGTCTCAACACATTTTCAGTAATAAATAACTGTTCAAACCGAAACTGTGGGAGCCGTTGCAGCGGCTGCCCGGGCTGTCTTCCACGTGCTCCAAACTTTAACGCCCTCTAGCGGACAAATTTGGCTTTACACGGTGAATTTACTTTGCAGGCATTATCAGCATCGGGGTACGAATACATATTCGAAGTCTTTATCAAAAAAAAATCCTGTTCGAATCCAAACCTTCCCTTGTCAGTACGTAGTTCTCAAAAAAAAATTTTTTTTTTTTTTTTTGCGATTGGTGAAAGCTGACTAAAAGACATTCTTTTCTGTTTTTTTCAGGTGCTGGAGTTGTGACCTCGAGAGCGCATGTGCAGTACGTTGTAACTGAGCATGGCATTGCTTATCTGTTTGGGAAGAGCTTACGGCAGAGAGCTTACGAACTGATTAACATAGCTCACCCGAAACATCGAGAAGCCTTGGAAAAAGCAGCTTTCGAAAGATTAAAAGTTATGCCTTCTCCGTGAAGAGAAAAGAGGAAAAGGAAAAAAAAAATATATTACAAAAAAAATAAAACTGAAACGATTCTAATAGTGGAGCGGTCAAGGATGGAACTGGAATAGGTGAATAATTACAAAAGAAAAAAAATTACAAATAATAATAATAATAATAAAAAAACGTAACATTACAGGCATAGTGAAGCAGAAATTGTGACAGCAGCTTGTTAGTGCCTCGTTAAAAAACGAAAACTTACTTTTAATTACTGTGTACTGTTCACCGTTCAGGCTTAAAGATTTCTTATCCCAGCCACCATGGTAATAATGATAATGTTTGGTAGGTCTTTTCAGTTAGAATAAGAATTGAAATAAAGAGGCAACAGTGATTCTACAGTGTAGCACTAGATAGCATTTTTTTTTTTTATATCACTTTGTAGTGTTGTATGAAATCGTAATGCAGACTAGTGCTGTTGGTCGTAACTGATTAATGCATTTGTGACATGATGAGCTCTGTGGATCGGTGTTAATACTCAGATGAGGCACCCAGTGAAAAAATTCGGTATAGTTCGTTACCAATAACAAATGTGAATTTTTTTTTTCGTACAATTAAATAAAAATTAGAGTAACTCCGCGTTTTTTTTCCCCCTCATGTTTTTTGTTGACAAGGAAAACTGAGCTCAGTGGACAGGAACTTGTATTGCGCATGCGTCTATGTAGTACAGTCATCTCCATAGCGCAAAGGTTGTTCAGGGCAACAATCGGGGATCTAAACATGGTATGTGTGTTCTGAAAGTTCATAGCCAGAATAGTATAGATGTGGAATCGTAGCGGCAGACGGCAAAGGGCGTAGAAGTTATGAGGGTTTAAAGGAGCCGGTCGCAACAGTAATCCACTATAACATCTAGTAGCATTGGTACATAAATACAACTTCCAAATCACCATTTACAAGATCGGACCGTGGATAAGTGGTTAAGGCGTCGGCTTGTTAAGTGAAAGAGCCCAGGTTCGAATCCCGGCGGCGGCAATTTTTTTTTTTTTTTTTTTTTCAAAACACGTTTCTATCTGTTCATATTTATTGTTAATAATTGCTTTCTTGCATTTTTCGTAGATTACCTTAGGTTAGTAACCATAGGTTAGGTAAGGTCAGATTCGGTTACGTAACTTTATACTTTCGTTTCTTTCTTTCAAAATACATTTCTGTCTGTTCACATTTTAAGAATGGTTTTCTTGCATTTTTAGTGACCATGGGTTAGCTAAGGTCATGTTGGGGGGGGGGGATGAGCCCAATGTCTGTGCGAACCTGACCTTACCTAACCTCCACCAACCCATGGTCACTAAAAATGCAAGAAAACAATAATTAAAATGTGAACAGATAGAAATGTATTTTGAAAGAAAGAAACGAAAGTGTAAAGATAGATAACCAAACTGAACCTGGCCTGACCTGACCTAACCTATCCTAACCCATGGTTACTATTCTAAGAGAATCTACGTTAAAAAAAAATCTTTCCCCGACGGGATTCGAACCCACGCTTTTACTCAACAAACCGAAGCCTTAACCACTTATCCGGGCTCCGACCTTGTAAATGGTGATTTTGAAGTTGTATTTACACTGCACGTGTGTTACGTACCAATGCTACGAGATGTTATAGTGGATTACTGTTGCGACCGGTTCCTCCTTTAAACCCTCATAACTTCTACGCCCTTTGCCGTCTGCCGCTAGCATTCCACATGTATACTATTCTGGCTATGTACTTTCAGAACACACATACCATGTCTAGATCCCCGATTGATAGACAAGAACGTTTACTTGTGAGATATTTGTTTGTGGAGGTGTTGCATTCCTTCTTGGCCATCTTCTGTTTCATAGACGCATGCGCAATAGTTGCAGCCAACATGGTAACAGTTAGTGTCTGCAGCTGTGGAGCAATGCTCTCACCACATTTCTTGTGAAGGAAAAATTGAAACCGGCCGAGATTCTGAGAAAACATGGAGAAGAAACGATATTACGAACAGAACAGAAGTTGGGTGAAGAATGATGATTTTCGCGCCCCCCAAAAAATGTAAAGCGCAGTTGTCTGCTGAGGAGACACTGGTACCTGTCTTGTAGGTCATGAAAGGTGAGGAGTTATTAACACCTCGTAGTATTCCACGTTGCAGAGAAAATTTCTTACAACAAGCCCGTCACGACAATGGCTGTAATGTGGCTGCGAAGTTTCGTCCCCTCTTATAGTCCTGACTTGGCTCCAAGGGACTCTAATCTGCTTGATCCCTTTAAAGAGGATCTGGAAGGAAATACTTCGAAAAATACTTGAATTGGTGAGTATTAGTCTGAAGAAAACAACTGTTGCTATCAGCCCCTAAAGTTCTGTGACCATGTAGTCAGTTTTAGCTTTTTTTTTTGTTGTTGTTGTTGTTTATCATGGATTGCAACAAAGAATATTGCGTTTGCGCAAACCAAAAGACATAGTGTAAGTTTACGTGGCGAGGACCAAACAATGTCGTAGATATGTTTCCATCCATACGCGACAAATGTCGCAATATCGTGCACAGAAACCTTTCTACGCAGAAATAATTACACAGAATTTGGAATAGAAGAAATTATGCAATTACTCAGTTTTTGCTTACGTAATAACGTGTTCCAATTTGAAGATCATTATTAGGAACAAAACAGTGGCTTAGCCATGGGAAGTCCCTCGTCCCCTATATTATCGGATATAGTCATGAATCATTTTGAATGTGAAATTTTTAAATAATCCGGAGTTAGAAACAATCCGGTATTACCAGTATGTTGATGACACGTTAATTCTTTATAGGGAAGACAAATGAACTAGAAACCAATGGCGTTATCAGTTTCCTAGATTTACAAATAACAAGCTGCAATATATCTGAAACCTACCTCAGGAGGACCATATATATACACGCTAAATCAGGCCACCCTGTAGAAACGAAATATTTTATTTGACATTTTTTTACGTGCCCCCAACCTTTGCACAACAAAAGATTTAAACACAGAAGTAGACTACATAATACAGATAGGACAACAACATGGATATGATACACACACACACTGTTTAAATGGTACCAGCGCGCCCAATCGAGACATTGTAAACGTAGGGAAACGAAAAAAGAAGATAAAACCTGGATAGGTTTGCCTTTGTACCAAGCTGTTAGCGATAGACTGAACCGTTTTTGTTAACCCCCCCAAAACAGCAAACTAAAATTTCACCCAGTGTAGAAGTTCCCAAAAACACAGGTTGTGGAGTCCAGCAGATCGCTTGCCAGTGCAAGGACGAGTACATCGGAATGTCCGAACGGAACCTTGACTCCAGGGTCACGGAACACAGTAGAGGTGCCAAAGCGAATGAATCTCCCACATCCGGCCTCTCTCAACACCTGAAATATTGTAGAAACCTGTCACGGGAAGAGCGAATGGTCTATGAAAGCATCCTTACTCACAAAACACCTGCACTAAATTTAGATCAAGCCTTGTTAAATAAGTCCTAGTTTGACATAATAAATAAAACGCAATAAAACTTATTCTTAAACATTTATTTCAACAGTTCTTTAAAAATAATAATAAAAAATATTTATGCACGTAACTCCCCATACATAATCAAACACTCTGGCAACATTGCAACTACCTTGTTTCCGCCCGGGACCTCATTTTTCATTTCACCTGCAAAGAAAACTAACACCTGCGGACGGCTTCTTTTGTTTCCTCAATTTTTTAACCTACCTTTTTTTCACCTGAGGAAGTCAATGAATCATTTGGCGAAACTTGTGTTTTTAATCTCCATTCTGTTAGACGATACGATGGCAGCGAGGATGGTGTAGCATGCAAAAGACATAGTCCAGTCACGGAAATAAGTATTCTAGGAGTGTAGCATTTAGTTTAATTAACTCGATTTATGAGCTAGACAGCAGTTATCATTAAAGTTAATGTAGAGCAACAATCTCCAACAAAAGATGGCAGCACTATCTCCATATATGTCTAATGTGTTTTTATCGGTGCACGAAATTTCAATGCTGCTCCCACAAATTCAAACCTAAAGAGTTCTTACTCACTTTCAGGGAAGAAAGTTCATAACCAACTCAAGTCTTCGATCCGTGTCGATTTTTAATTTTCTTTTTTGTTCATCGTTGAAAGAACTTCATTGTTGTAGCTTTTGATATTCACATCAACGATTTCAAGAATGAAGAAAAATGAAAATAAATAATCGACATTGCTCGAACTCTTGAAATGGTTATGAACTTTCTTCCCTGAAAGTTAGAACTCTCTCGGCTTCGTGCAACGATAAGAATACATTACACATATACGGAGGTAGTGCTGCCATCTTTTGTTGGAGATCTTGCCGGTACAGTAACCTTTAGCCGTGACATAGCAGGCTCCCTATCTAGCACATAAATATAGAAACTAAATGCTAGACCATAAACTAAATAATTGCTAAGACTCCCGGAATACACATTTCCGTGACTTTACGCAGGAAGTAGCCAGTTTACCTTGGAAAATGTTCCAACATGTCTTCCAGCTGAGACCAATACCGCAGTCAACAATTGAGCATCGCTCTAACAGCGGTCGAAAAACACTACTCACAGACGTGGGCCAAAAGCTATGCTTAAATGAATTTCTTTGATTACTACTACCATTACCATCCCCTTACGTCAACCACTAGACTAGGTCTATCAGTAAACTCCAACATACCACCAGATGTCAGCACAAACCGAGTGGCCGTAGCTCAGTTGGTAGAGCGTTGGCTTAGCAGTCGGAAGATGCTGGAAATGAAGTCAGCGTCCACTCATCCTGACTGAGGGTTTTCCTAACTCACACCAGACAAATATTGGGATGGTACAACTGTGGTCAAAAGTATTGTCGCATGTCTTGGAAGAATATTTTCCAAATTCGCAAAAATGTCCCTCTCGTGTGTAATATCTATTAACGAAAATTAACATTAGGTTTAAGAGTTCCCATTGTGTTGCGAAAATATCACTCTCCGAAATAAAACGAGGGAACAAACTTGAAACAAATCTTGCAGGACTTGAGTTTTTTTTTTGTTTTTTTTTTTTAACGGAAATTTAAATTTTTTACAAATATTGCCTTCGTTTACGTACATATCAGGACAATATTTTCCTCAGAGGTGTCTCATATGTCTGTAATTTTGCAAATGTATTTGTTTCAATATATTTATTTTTGAAATAAGAAAATTCAATTACAGATACGAAACAAAACTTTAAATTAGGCCGTGGTCGACTTCTTCGCACATCCTATCCCTACCTAAAGCAAAGTCGTCTGAATGTCATAAATGAATTCAGTTGCCACTACAACGAAGCTACGGACAAGTTCGTGCCGAAGAAAGCGTTGGCGTAGCATTCGGGAGGTCATGGGTTCGATCCCAGCAGTCTACCATCATGACTGAGGTTTTTCCTGTCACACCAGGCAAATGCCTGGATGGCACCTTCAACATAGGCCCTGGCTGACACACCTTCTCAAATCATTTTCCTTCCCGTATCCCGGCCTGAGCCTTAGATGCCTAAAGGCCTTAAATAAAAAATGAAATTCGTATCGGGGAAGGAAAATAAATATTTGAAAATAATATTTTTTTTTAAATTCATTTAGGCAGTTTTGGCTCAGCCCGTACAACAGTGATGAAAAGATCTAAATATATTTTTGTTCCATGTCTTAAGGAGCGATTCCACTGACGAGGTTGTTTATCTAGGAAGCTGATCACCAAACTCGCCAGTGTTATAGCAAAAAATCCGTTAAGTTTGCTCAAGGGAAGTCTCGTCGAGCAAGCTGTTTTCCCTCGATTAGTCTGACAGCAACCACGCATAGCACCCAAAGGTTAACTGTTCCTTATTTGCCATAGTCACTCCGAGCCCCCTCGGTAAACTTCGGTCGCTTTCGTAGGGGTTCGGAATTTATTGAGGAGGACGAAGAAAATTTAATTAGTCAGGGGAGTAAACCAATATCTGTAGTACCTCGGTTGGAAGTCGAATGGGAACAG
>JAGDQP010005592.1:30861-47467 GCA_022664845.1 Lepisma saccharinum
TACATATACATATATATATATATATATATATATATATATATATATATATATATATATATATAATCTTCTTTATGCGTATTTTAGGAAAATTTAATATTGATACGTCCATGTAACACCCACATAAATAATTACTATGTAGAAAAAATAACGTAGTTAAAAAATTGGCGTCTGTGGATGGGGTTCGAACCAACCTGGTCAGCTTTCTGGACAAAAAGACAGAAAAAAATGAACGTGACGCTACAGCCTCGGCCACGTAAGATCATGGTAAACGAGGTGTCAAGCTGAAATCTTGTCCAAATGTAAGCAAAGTAAAAAAAAAAATCCTTTTCGGTAGGCCTACAGGCTGAGGTAGATCTCGAAGTTTCGCTGGGAGCCGGGGTTCGCCCCAACTTCAGTGCTTATGAGAGGATGCGCCTCCTTTATCTTAACCAAAATCTCCCTGCAGCACACCACCACCATGGTATCCATCTACACCCTTCAACGGGGGCTGCGCCCCCCCAAAAGGAAGGTTTGCTTCATTTATTATAACCTACTCTTGGTCATACACCTTCAAAGAAAATTTCGTTTCTCTACCTTCAATGATTTGGAAATTGGGTTTTTGGGGCGGCCATTTTGGATCCAAGTTTACGTCTTCTTGAAAGTTTTCTTATATTGTCGTGGCCTACTTGTGATAGTACAACTTCAAGTAAAACTTCATTGATCCAGCTCAAATGGTGTGCAAAATGGGATTTTCGGCGGTCATTTTGGATCCAAGATGGCGTCCTTGGATACATAATGTAATATTTTAGTAACATACAAATCGTAATGTACCTTGTTACCAAATTTGATATTTCTAGCTGCAGCCGTTTAGGCTGTGTATCCTATAAAACAATGGGTTCGGCGGCCATTTTGGATCCAAGATGGCGACCGATTTTGCTCATTAACGAACTCAACCGAGCTATTAAGCCTAGAAACAACATAAAAATTTGGTTCAAATATCTTCAAAATTATGGCCGCTAGCGTGTTAATATATATATATATATATATATATATACTTTCATATCGTACCGATCTCAATAGGTATATTTTTCTTCGAAATCTACCTAAAAATATGTAAGGCGGCTGTTTGTTTAATTTTCAATGTTTCATGTATCTATGATCTAATCTTACATTTAACGCTATTCCCCTAGATTCTATACATATGAAAACTATATCCTACAATTTAGTAAAAGGTTTTAAAAAGGAGGTTTTAAAATCGTCACAATTGAGAATAAGCAACACTTCATCGCTACTGATTACGAACGTGCTCATATCGCTGTATTCAATTTATTTTATGATCAATAATAATTGAACTGAATTGAATTTTATTTTAAGGCCTTTAGGCAACTATGGCTCAGACCGTATGGATGATAGGATGAATTGGTGGAATGAAGAAAGTGGAAGGAAACGGGAGATCCCCGAGAGAACCCGCACACACTGTGTGTGTTCACCAAAAACCTCACATGGCTTGAGCAGGAATCGATCCGATGACCCCTAGCACCAGACGTGAGCGCTCTACCAACTGAGCCACCGTAGTCCCATTTACTGCCTTTAGGTATCTTAGGCTCAGACCGGAGAAGTTAGTAGCTATAGAAACTGGTGTCAGTAGTAAATCAATATTTCAAAACTGGAGAGTGGATACTCATGTTTTGCGACGTTGCCACATAATTAATATCACAGACCAACGAGAGGGTTTAATAAAAATTATAATAAACAAGAAATTAATAGATTACGATAAAGAAAATTGAGTATATTTTGTACAGAAGCTTATCAGTTGGTGAATGGCTTATTCCTAACACGATTTTTTACAGTGGAAAACATTTTATTAATTTATTTATGCTTTTGAAAGAGAGCGGACATTTTATCATTAACTGAGTGTACGTCTGTTCCCATCTCTTTCTAACTATAGCAGGTGAGTCAGAGTTACGAATTTTCAGGATGCTGACTCGAGAAAGGTTTCGTCAAAGGTGCAGCCGTGATAAGAAGTGTGTTCAGGTATGGGGAGGTGCGGAACTTGAGATTTGGAGTAGCGATATACTATCCAAAAATGCATATTTCAGAAGAATTCCGCAATGGGTGCGCAAGGGACTCCCCAAAGGGTATGCCCAGTAATTCTCTGAGGTTAAAGATGGGTCGAAATGAGCATGAATGGGACGGTTTTCCACCAGGAAACAATAATTCATTTGTGCCAAGTCGATTACATATGCCGAATAATGCGTGGTTATATAACAGGCAGGAGTAAGAATTGCATAATTTCATGGAATGTTTTATTTATTTGTTATCAACGAAACTGATTATCATTGCCCGATTGGATGCTAGGGATTGCATATGCCATCTTTACTCACAAAAGAAATTGTTTAATTCATTCTCATTTCGACCTATCTCAGAAATATTCCGAAATTCCCTACTTACTTTCTGTAATCCCTTGCGCGCATATTGTGAAATTTTGAAATATACCCAATACTCTACTCAATAATACTTTTAAAAAAAAAACCTCAATAACCCATTCAGCATAATGCATGGCATTGTAAATATAAGTAAGTAAAGGCTTCATGAAGTTTTTTTTATCTTGGAAATAAAGATTATTTTAATAACCCACGTAGCAACTCTCGTATGGGTCATTCCACAGAATTTCAACAAGTGGTGGTCGCTCGACCATTTTAGATTTCCTTCATATTTCGTACATTGAATGCCATATACAAGCGAAGTTGAAAACAGTTTTTGAAAAATTTGTATTACTCAGGATATACAGGGTGTTCAAAAATTGAGATTCTGAAAAAACAGCGAATTATATATAAAGTTACACATATTTCACAAACCAGTTGACATATTTGAATAATTCAAAAGCATTTAAAATATAGACATCTCAGAGAATATTTAAAGCTATGTCTTTAAGTTCTAGCCTCAAAATGGCTATCGAGCAGCCTGGTTTAAACAGTTGTAAAATATAGATGAAATTTTCATGTTTAGATTTTTTTCCTGATTGAATGGAAAGAAATAACAAGCCGTTTACTTTGTTATTATTCTCAGTGTAATGACAGAAAAAGAAATTTGTGTCTTTTCCTTAAAAAATCGAATTTGTCGAAATTTGAGGGGTTGTTAAGTCAAAAGGGGGAGGGAGGGGAGTACATGAACAAAATTTTCCATAGGAGTTCCTTTGTTTATATTCTAAAAACCCTGAAAGTTTCATTCTGTTTTTCAAACCCCTCTATGAAATACAGCTTCTTAAAGTTGCTTAAAAGCCTATAATCGTGTCAGTAAAATTATCATTGAAAACTGAGGCTATTGTTAATAATGTTGTGTTCTATCAGAGTAACCATTGAAATCACGTGCCTTAAGCACAAATAGATTATATTTTACGGTCTTTGTTAGTGCACAGAGCTATTTTAGTTTTCTTCTATCTGCTGCTTAAGGAAAAACTGTTGTTAAAAACCCCGATCTGATGGTACCAATTCTTCCTGAGTGACTTTTTTTTATATAAGAGTTACGTACGCATCCATGTCATGCGAGCATATGTTATTCTTTTAGTTAGGCCTAACAGAATCCATTGGCCTACACTTCACTTGGATCTCGCAGTTAAAATCGCGGCACTTGACTGACTTTTATTTCTATTTTATTACAAATTATGTCACATATCATGCAAGAATAGGTTATTCCTCCATTGTTATTCAAATCCCTCTATGAAATACAGTTTCTTAAAAGTGACGCAAGAAAATTACAGAACGGTTGCGGGACGGAGAGTTAGCTAAACGTTGGCCGGTCCTTCGGGACATCAGCTATTGGCGAATCAGCGGTATCTTAGGATGCTGGATATAAAGTCTTTGTTAAAAAAAAAATTATCCCCTGTGCGATACGCACGCGCCGTGAACGACGCATGGGGGATGTGGAGGTAGCGAACCACATTTTCTTGCCCTACGGCACTGAGTTGGGGTGATCAGTCCTACGCTCGACCGCCTTTACCTTCCCAAGGTGACCAGAAGTACCAAGGACACTCTGGTACTCAATTTAATAGGGCGCCAGGCATGGCAACACTGCGAGAAAAATCTCTAGTGTCCTGGCCGGGATTTGAACCCGGGCCACCTGATTCATAGTCAGACGCGCTACCGTCTGAGCCACGGCGACTCATTAAAGTCTTTGTTAGAGATTATTATTACTAAGAAGCAGGTCTGTGTATTTTATTAGACCTGACGAAAAGAGTAACATATCCTTACGTAACATTGGTATGTACATAACTTGAAATGAAAAGTTGAGATTTTAACCGCGAGATCCAAGTGAAATGTAGGCCAATGGATTCTATTAGGTCTAACGAAAAGAATAAAATCTCTTAGCACGACATTGCTGCATACATAACTTGTAAAAAAAATTATTTAAAACCTGTCACTCAGGAAGAATTCGTACCATCAGATCAGAGATGAGTGCTTTTTAACCACAGTTTTTCCTTAAGCAGCAGATAGAAGGAAGCTAAAATAGCTCCGTGCACCAACAAAGAACGTAAAACAATCTACTTGTGCTTAAAGCACGTGATTTCAATGATAATTTGTATTGACACGACTATAGGTTATAAGAATATAAACAAAGAAACTCCTATGCAAAATTTTGTTCATGTACTCCCTCCCCCTTTTCACCTACAACCCCTCAAATTTTGACAAATTTGAGTTTTTATGAAATTGAAGTCTCAATAGAAAGAAAAACAAATGACGTAGGAAGCTATTTTTTTTGTGTCATTACAGTAACAATAATAACGGCTTGTTATTTCCACTCAATCAGGAAAAAAAAATATCTAAAAATGAAAATTTCACCTATATTTTACAATTGTTTAAACCACGCTGTGCGATAGCCATTTTGAGGCTAGAACTTAAAGACATAGCTTTAAATATTCTCTGAGATGTCTATATTTTAAATGCTTTTGAATTATTCAAATATCTCAACTGGTTTGTCAAATATGTGTAACTTTATATAATTCGCTGTGTTTGCAGAATCTCATTTTTGAACACCCTGTATATCCTAAATTATGAGCAATTTTTTTTTTTTTTTTTTCGAAAACTGTTTCCAACTTCGCTTGTATATGGCATTCAATGTACCAAATTTGAAGAAAATCAAAAATAGTCGAGCGACCAATTCTTATTTTATTTGTCGAAATTCTCTGGAATGACCCTCACGGAAATTTCAATAATCATCATCCTTGTTTCAAAGGAGAAAATATAGCTCACAACGACTTCACATTAGTACCTTCACAATGTCATGTATGCGTTAAAAAGGAGGTAGAGGCATTTTTTTTTTTCGAAAGACCCGGATAAAACCATAATATTCCTAGAAATGTGTGTAAATTAATGTTAAACTGGACGCCCACTTTGCAGGCCGTCATAACCAAGTACCTCTGCCTCTTAAGGGCGTAAACTGATATTGCAGGTACTGTATACGAGGAATAGCATAAAAGATTTCGAACAAAGAAACAATACGTAAGCTTTGTACGAAGCCAGAAAGTCACTAGTTCAGCTTTTTACGTTGTCAACATTATAAGTATTCTTAGTTAAACTAGCTTGTATCTTACCTCGAGTGTACACTCTGAGTCATAGAAATTGTCCAATGAGAACAATTTTCATTCAGTAAGCTTCAGAACACACAGAACATCAAACTTTTTTTTTCTAACCACTAACAATTTTCACCACAGATGTCCTACTTCTCTGCCACCCAACTTACAATTTATTTAGAAAACCAAGCGAACATGCCGTCAAGACTTTAACCCTTGCAGGTCCAAGTTGGACCATTTTGGACTCACAACCCGGTTTTCTGTGCATTTTATGGTCATTTTATATTTCTGCGAAGTGTGAGTTTCTTTGTGTGTCAATGACATATTTGTCTTTTAATTTATTCACTTAGTAGCACTAGCTATGATTTCAGATACAATGATTTTTAGGTGCCTTCATAGCGAAGCTATAGCTAACGGAACCTTATCATCCCGCTCATTACGTCCGTTCGTATCCAGAAGTTAAATCTCAGGAACTACAAGGTGTTGAGAGATGCTTGAGGTGTCGTTGGGAAGGTCATAGCTAGACTAGCTCTGGGTAGTTGGAAGTCTTGATTGGTGCATTAGTTCAATGTTGCCAACTCATTTTCTTAAAAATAATTGTTCAAATTGCTTCCATTCAGTTATACTTAGCTGCGCCAAACTTGGCAGAAACCTTATTCGACACAATAGAAAAGTAATGTGTTTTTTTCCGTACCTAAGCACTGTCAGTGTTGCCAGCCTATTTTATAAAAATGCTATCAAGGGAGCGGAACCTTCCTGATTATTAGTAGAATTGTAGCTTTAACTCGTTTTTATATACAGATCGGGACCATAACTATCCCAACGTGGCCAATGTTCGAGATTTCTGAAACTGATCTTATTTATTGTTGATCTTCTGTAAGTAGCAGCTTGTAACTACGTGTTGTAACAAAATAAAAACTTTATAAGGAAACCCAGGAGTAGCTGATTTGTCAACATTCCAATAGTACAGGGTGTACATGAAGTCCACTAACACTTTCAAAAAAATTATTTTATTGAAACTATTAGCATTACTAATGGGCACAGTACACTAGTTGAGAGTAAAGTCGTAAGTTTTTTCTTGAAATGCAGGTGTTCCGTGTATTTTTACACAGTGCGGCAATTTGGAATCGAGACTGATTTTTTTCTCTCTCTGTAGGTGACCTCACTGTAAAAGTGTTATGTAGTGCAAACAAGTGAGGGATTATCTCACGCACAATCAGCGCAAAACTCGTTGGCTTGAAGCAGCATTACCATGTGTGGCATTGTTGAGTGTGGACACGTGTCGTGAAAGTGCGTCGTGGTTCTAATATGGAGCAAAGAGCTGACATCAAGTTTTGTGCGCGCCTGGGTTACACTGCTACGGAAACATTTCACTTGTTGCAGTGAAGTGTATGGGGGCAATCGTTTTATCCCGTGCGCGTGTATTTGAATGGCACAGGCGTTTCAGTGAAGGGCGCGAGTCAAGTTGAGATGACGAGCATCCGGGTGAAGCAAGGACGGTGAGAACACCGAAATTGAGGAGAATCATAACTGAAGACCGGAATGCTACGCTTCGGATGCTTCCTGAAGAGTTAAAGGTGAACAAGAAAACTGTGAGGCAAGTCCGGAAACGTTTGATGCAAAGAACAACACGTGTGAGACCCGAGTATCGGGATGATGGCGGGTGTGTCTGCTTCATGACAATACCCACAATCACAAAGATTTTATATAAAGGACTTCTTGGCTCGAAAGGGAATCTCTGTGTTGGCACAACCTCTCTATTCACTGGATCTCGCCCCGTGCGATTATTATTTCCTAAACTGAATTGAAGTCTGCTCGTAGTTTGATGACGTAACGACCATCAAGAGGGCTACGACAAGGGTTTTTACACAAAATCACTTCTAGAACCCTTCCATGCACGGGTACGATGGGTGCAACTGTGTGTGTGGATGCAGGAGGGTCCTACTTTGAATGATCCAAGGTAAAATATTTTCTATGAACATTGGCTTATTTTTTATAACACCAGTCTCGATTTCAAATTCCCGCCCTGTGTATTTCTCGTCGCTAGATGGCGATACATTCAATATGGCGCTTTCTGGCTGAAAAGGGATTTTGCTGCTACATAGTGATAAAAAAAAAATGCAACAGATTTTTTTTTTATGCGGATATGTAAAGACCTTGGTCCCTCTTGAGCATAGGAGAGTCAAAGTCACAGAGAACATGTTGGGCCGTGGGTGACTAGGATTACAGTTATCGTGTGGACATTCGTCGGGTCACACATGACTCCCACTGAATGCTAGGGTAAAAACCTTGAATGTATTACCTCCAATATTTCATATTGACGATTTTCCTAGCTCGTCCAAAATAAACTTTTGAAAGTGTTATCCAGGACTTTTATGTACACCCTATATTGTTCACTTCCTTCAAAAAAAAAAGTCGTCTTCTCGGTAGATGGCAGCATGAAACAGCTATTATTTTCTTGATAGTTTCCGTCAAGCAAAACTATGTTGACAGATCGCGACAATTATTCCATCAAATGCAAATTTCCATACACTGACAGGATTATGGGATCTTTTTTTTCTTTTTGAAATACGGCTATACATGCCAGAAACCGACGAGATTTTGAGGCGTTCATGTGCAATATTTGCGTGACTAAAAGGCAACTTATAATTTTGAAATCTGACAACACTAACCACAACTAAATGTAATGGTGGAGTTAAAGATAATATTAATTGTATGAGCGGTAATAGCACTATGGCTTACGCCCGTCCCAATCGTCACACCTAAACAGTAGAGTTAGATGTGTTCTGAAGAAGTTACGAATGTCATTATATTCGGAACCTAAATGGTATACAATGTTAGAACAAAAATGTGTGGGTCCATAATGGTACACTTCGGTCAACACTGTAACAAAATATCTTGGCCATGCAAGGATTAATAGTCCTGTCTACAGTCTGAAAAAATAAATAACATTCTATCTCAACCCCTCTCTCGTATGATTTCGCACCTGATAATTTTAATCGTGCTCTCGGGTACAAACACACAAAAAAATAATCAATTTCTTGTAGAAATACAAAATTTTAATACATTTTTTACTTGTACTGTTCATCTGTAGCGAGAAGTTTTGTAAGAAACAAACAAACAAAAAAATAATAAAAAAACTCACACACTAAACTCAACAGCAAATAAAACTTTGTTTACCAATTCCAAACTGTTTTTTTTTTCCCCTCAAAGAATCGTATCTTTGGGTAACGTACCATTTTTCCTAGCTTCTTCCACATTCTTGTAAAAATCACTAAAATCCACGTACGGTTTAATCCGCTTATTCTTATTAACATTTGGTTGCGAGATCCCACACGCGCCACCGGAACGATCGGTGCTTTCGGAACTCGTTGTCGGAGACACCGTTGTCATCGTCTCCGGCATCGTCAACTCATTACTCCGGCAATAACTGTCCGGAGTGTCTGAAGTGCGACCCTGCGAACCGGAATCACTTCCATTCCACGATCTTGGTGGCACCATCTCGACTTTATCATCAAAATGTACTTGCGGACTGGGGCTGATCACAGGCTGAGTTGGGCTGCTAAGCGCATTCGGGAGAGGGAAGTTGAAGTTCCGTACCAAAAGTGTAATATCGTCTCTTTTACGACACAAAGATGAGGATCCGCTCATGTAGGTGTCGTGGTGGATGCGAACCACTTTGTCAACCACTGCCTGCGCTACACCCGTTAGTGTAGACTGGATACGAAACTGAAACAAAAGAAGAACCAAATTCGTAAAAAAGAACATTAGGAAATATTTGTTCATTTGCTTATTTATAATTGAACCTATTTACTTGACGCTAGGAAATGTCTCCAATGAAAACAGCAATTATTACCACTTCAAGTCAACAGTTTCGGAACAACAACAGATTCCTTCGTCAGGAAAGTCAAAGTAAATTATGAAATACAGAAAGAAAATAAAGTAAATATACATACATAGAAACAAGGAGAAGGAAAAAATAATAAAATACTTTTTAAAAACATTAACAATTCGTACTACAAACTAAAAAATAAAAGAAGAATTTTGTTTATGCATGACTAAAAAGTAAAGCATGGGGCTCTCATATATAGTCACTTTATAAATCCTTGAATTGGCGCGCCCGATGCATATATATTACCGCCTCTTCCTTCTGACATACTGCTTTGCAACCATAGATGTTACTTCCTTATATACCATCATGCCTATGGCCCAGAGACCCAACCACAGCTTTCCTTCTTAACCTGGCCAACCTAGTTCTCACATGTAACAACTTCACCTTTGACGACTAACACTACCTTCAGATCCGAGGCACAGCCATGGGTACGAGAATGGCACCTTCTTATGCTAATCTGTTTATGGGCAAGCTAGAACATGATTTCCTGCAAACTCAACCTTTGACCCCTCTACTCTGGGTAAGATTCTTGGACGATATAATGATGCTATGGACTCATGGTGAAACCAGTCTCAAGACATTCCTAGAACAACTGAACCAATTCCGTGTTGTCCAGTTCACCTGGTCCATTTCCGACAAAAGAGTCACATTCCTTGACGTGGACATCACCTTAGAAAACAACACCCTGACCACTTCCGTTCACATAAAACCCACCAACCATCTGCAGTATTTACACTACTCAAGTTCCCATCCTTACCACACCAAGAAAGCGATTCCTTTCTCCCTTGCCCTCAGAGGACAACGCCTGAATTCCACCACCTCTGCTGCTGAAACTTACAACCAACGCCTCCAGGAGGCTCTAGTCAAACGAGGCTACCTTCTAACCTTGTAACCAAACAGATCCGCCGTGCATCCTCACACACTAAACCCTCTTAAAAATCCAACCCACCGGCTCTAATCACCCAGTTCCATCCTAAACTAACCAAGGTCAAACAAATCCTACACTCTAATTTCCACATTCTCCAATCTGACCCAGACACAAGATCAATATTCCCCAGCAAACCTAGATTAGTTTTTCAACATCCACCTAATCTTAGAAACATCTTGGTCCGTACGAATCCCTCCTTGCCACCACCCCAAACCGGCGCCCACACATGCCAGAGACCCAGATGTAAGGTCTGCTCCACTTTCATCACTTCTTCCACAATCACTATCAATACTGCTAATGGTCGGTACACCCTCAATCCCAAGGGTACATGCCACACCCCTAATGTTATCTACAACCTAACCTGCAAGTTCTGTGATGCCTTTTATGTGGGGGAAAAAAGTTGTGCTCTTAACATTCGAATTAATAACCATCGTCACTTCTGTACTATCAACAAACCGGATGCCCCAGTTTCCTTGCACACCGAGTCCCACAATACCAATTTTGTTCTATCTTTCCTGGTTGCCATAATCCACATTTTACCCCCTACAACCAGCACCTCAACACGCCGTCTGTGGCAGAGGGACTTTATTTATGGTTTGAGCGCGAAAATAGAACCTGACCTTAACCTTCAATAACTCTAAGCTCCCCTTTTCCTCTGCATTTTCAACACATTTCCACCCACGATTCCACCCTGTACTTTCAAGCTATACAGTTATTATTTCAGTTCCGGAAATCTACGCGCTACGGCAGTCAGTTGTTCTCCAGTTTTGATGCTTTGTCCGCTACGTGTCGCCACTGTCTCTTCAAACTTGTACTTTGTGAACACGTGAACTTCGCTCTCTTCCTCTCTACTTGAAAACGTGTAATACACGAAATATAATGACTTTTTATATGTGAATATGCGTTACCTAATACGAAACTATAAGCTGCAAGTATTATCCTTTTTTTTCCCCTTCATTTGTCTTGAATTTACCTTATATATATGTATATTCCCCTCCCAACCCGTCTGGTCAGCAGTAGACCACCTCCTCCCTCCGGGAGAGGCCTCATCCAGTAGTGGATTGAATATGGCTGTGTATTATTATTATATATATATATAAGACATCAGTAAAACAATGAAGAGACCAATTACCACAATAAAAAGCGTCATATACAGATTTCACGAAACGAAAACACATGAAAATTCTCAAAGAGCTGGTCGCCCGTTAAAGCTAACACTAACAGAAAAGCGTTTGGTAGTTCGAAAAGTGAAAAGCAACTCGAAAATACGAGTATCAAAAATAGTGCCGGGCACAGACTGTAGGTAATGCCTTGCAGGAAGCTGTATACCATGGAACAACATCCAGATGAAAGCCTTATATTAGTAAAATCAACAGAATGAAGAGTCTTACCTACGCCAAAGAGAACAGATTATTCGAAGAAAGCAGTTTTTACAGACGTGTGATGATCTGGCCTAAACCGAACAAAGACCTGGATGCAAAGAATCTGACAGCAACAGTGAAACATGGTGGTGACTCCGTCCTTGTGTGGATCTGCATGAGTGCGAATGGCGTTGGAGATTAGCATTTCATCGACGGTATAATTGACCACGAAGTGCTGTATATTAACCTCCTAAATTCGCACCTTCATGCACGTGCGGGAAAAATGGGTATGCCCCCATGACTACACTTTCACACAAGACAATGATCCAAAGCATAAGTCCCAAAACATGACACTGTGGTTATTATATAATACACCGCACTGGAAACAAACGCCACCACAATCCCCGGATATTAATCCAATTGAGAAAGTATGGCGTATTTTGGAAGAAAACATCCGAAATACCCAATTTCCAATAAGGCTGATCTTCCGGAACGTAATACAAGTCCAGTGGGGGCAAGATATCACGAGAAACCACAGAAAATTTATTGAAATCACGAAGGTTGGAAGGTCCATTCGACGCAAAAGAAGGCTCACTAAATGTTAACAAGGGAAAACTATCTGCGATCCTTTTTTTTTTTATATATAAAGATTTTTTTCTACTTATTATCCAGCAACTGTAGACGAATAAATAGTTTACACTCAATTGTGTGCTTCTCTTTCTTTTCTAATTCTTACGTATGCGCAGGTTTCTTCTTTCCTATCGCCGGATGAATATTTTTTGGAGCCACTGTACGTGGTGGAAGGTGTTAATTGTAACCGGATGGAAACTGGTTGGAAAAATTAATCATAGTGTGTTAAGCTAAACCTGTTAAAAACATTTACCAAAATGTTTATTTCTTTCCGGTAATTTTATTATAGTTTCCCTTTATTACATTAAATGATATTTATTTTCGACGAAGTGAATAATTAAAAAAAAATTAAATGTGTATATATTTATTTAAGTAGCGGATCCCAAACCTTGTTTAATATTCATTGATCCTGGCTACAATCACAACCATATTCAATCCACTACTGGATGAGGGCTCTCCCCGGAGGGAGGAGATGGTCTACTACTCCCACTCTGACCAGAGGGTCAGGAAAGGAGCGCCTAAGCTCTCACTGTGATCGCCACTATCTTTTATTCATAGCAGCTCCCCAACGATGCTGGGTGAACACCGTTCCAGACCCTCATGCCTTCAAATAACTTCCTTGGCAGAGACGGGAATCGAACCCAGGACCCCACGATCAGCAGTCAGCGACGGTAACCACTAGACCAGCGAGGCGGTCAGATGTGATAACATACTCACCGATATATCCTCTTTACTACGACTTTCCCGGAAGGATTACATGCACCAAATGTGGATAATCTCAAAGCTACTTGGCTCAACACACCGTGGAAACGGCAAGACTTCAATGAAAGAAAATTGCAGAAGAAAGAATTTGTTCGAACCATTTAAATGCTTCTTCAGAAAAGAAAGATAAACTTTGGTAAACTTTATTTTTATATGGGCCGGTCTAGTAACTTTGGCCCGTCACGATTCGCCGTTAGCTGTTAGAATCCACACCCATGCCCCTGCGAGGACTCGAACCAGGGACCTTCGAGCCGATAGCCTACCGCCGCAGACCGCTCGGCCGGCAACAGAACTAGGACAAGTGTTCAGGTAGGTATGCCATCAGCCTATAACAGTCTACGGATAACACTTCCCAGCGACCACTCTTCAGGGCGAAGGAAAGTATCAAGTGGACCTAACTCTTAAGTACCATCCCTGCGTTTGTCTGATAAAAATGACGAAGACTTGTCACAAGACCACGGGTAGAAGTGCTCAAACCAGTAACGGAAAGAAATATGAACAGGATGCAAAGCAACAGAAAAGAAATACCTGGGGTACCAAAATGCATCGCATCAGGTATGAAGGACGTAATTCACCTTTATGAACTTTTAACCGCTGTCAGGGAGGAGCGAATGTTTCCGACTTGACTTGGTCACAGGTTCAAATCCCATCTGGGGATGGTTGTTTGTGTATTTTAACAAGCATTGCACTCTTGTAGATAACAGTAACGGGTCGAAGTCATTGTTACTAAAATGGCGCGTTCAAAATAAAGTTTAACTAAGTGTTACTAATCTGACTTTTCATCAGGAAAAATTGGTAATTGATTAGAACATGCAAGGATCGTGAATACTGAAGCTTTAGATTGTATGGGTAATGCACAGATAGAGTCCTGACGTGCTGATACGAGAGTTCATGTGCTGATGTAGTATCAGTGTAGTAAAGATGGACAGATACAATGGCGTACTATTTGTGTACGTCCTAGTAAACGCACAGAGATGCAGTTTCCTGGGATATTATTTGGGGACACAGCAACCACTGAAATGGAGATCGCACGGCTATTCCTGGTTGAAGAATAAGAAGAAAGGTTGATGTCAAGGTTAACAGAGAAATGTCTCGCCAGAGAAAATATACCGAAATGGGGTCACGTTAACATCACATATCCACCAGCGAACAGATACTCTTTCGAAGCCGTTTGCTTACAGCTGCTCAGGTAGCTGGATCGCTGGTCGGGGTTAAATTCCATCCAAGTCAATTTCTTTTCTCCATTTTTTCACAAGTACATTACTTCATTACTATTTATTTATACATACTTCACGGACATTCAATGTCGAGTAAGCGAAGATGGGTTAGTGGTTAGGTTAGACTTGTTTTTATTATTATAAGCGATAAAAACATCTCGTGTGATTTCCTTAAATATGGTTTACACAACTAAATTCATTACTGAAAAGGAATAGTACTGTTTACTCACTTCCTGTGTTTTTTCACGTCACTAACTCCCTGTGCTGACATTAATTCCTGGATTATGTACTCTGGCGAGACGGAGGTAGTTAAGAGAACCTCGTTTGCATAGGTATTTCGCTGGAAATTCACTCTGATCAAAGTTGATAACTTCATAAGATAATACACATACATAAATCATAGCCCAGGACTGTGCATCTACACACGAACTCTCTCTCTCTCTCTCTCTCTCTCTCATTCTCTCTGCTTCGTTACCACACACGACACATACAATATGAATCTTCAATTCGCAAGCTTTTATCAATCCTCAATGTCCCTCAGGGTGGAGTCAGATTATTTTCCGAAAGGCTCGGGAAAATTCGTCCTACACTACAGTGATTAAAATTCTAGGGCCTATTCTACCACTGATCTCTTCCACTAACCTGTTCCACAGCTAACTGTGCCAGTTCCTTGTTTACTTGTTCCGTTCCAGTGGCTTCCTCTAGGGATTTGTACAGTCCATCAGACATTAGCAGCAAGAATCTGAAGAAAAAAAAAATCAAATAAATTATCACATGTTTTTACTAATAAATAAATTCACGAAAGTATCGTACAACTTCTGGAATTAAATTAATAAACTAATGTAATTCCCACCCTAAAAAAAAAACAACAAAAAACTATAAACTGTACGTTAATTCAATATAAAGGTGGTGTTGAGTTTGAAATATGGACCAAGCACAGAAAAACAAAATGCCACCCGCCCAATGACTAACATTCTTATGTGAAAAGCAACATTTGACTTGTTTTCAGGCGAACAGACTTTCTGGAATGGACATCACAAAGATATCATCTCGACATTCTCTTGGTGAAAGTCAGGGAACTCTCTCTCGTTTCTGAACAGGAATTTATTTATGGCCTTCAGATAGTGTTAGATCAGGCCGGAATAGGGTAGGAGAGTTGGCCAGGGCTTAAGGCTCCTCGCTACTCCCTCCCCCACTTTTCAAAATATTTCAAAATCTAATAGCATTATCAAAAGTTTAAGAAGATACATCTCTAGTCCTTACAAATTACTACGAAATACAATGGACAGCGATCTCGAGATCTTGTCCATTGATGAGTGATACGTTGTCAAAGATTATGACGTCATTATTTAATTAAAAACGTATCACTCATCAATGGACAAGATCTCGAGATCGCTGTCCATTGTATTTCGTAGTAATTTGTAAGGACTATACTGGAAGCGACCTTATCTTGACAGCCGAGATACGCTGCTTCAATTCGGACCCCTCCGCTCTCACATTAGATAGTTCCTGACGTTACAAACAGAAAACATGACTTGGAAGATCTTTCCAAATAGGTAAATGAGTAAATATTTACAGATGTCAATACAGTAACAATATTTAAGATAGATGCTAGTATATTTCATAGCAACGGTTATAAGAGTGACGTCACGGATACCTACCTGGAAAAAGAGGAGGAAAGAAACGGATGAATAGCAGGGAACTTGAGATGCGAGTCTCTTGCAAATGTTGCCAGCGTTGCAACTTGCAAGATTGTAAACTTGAAAGTCTTATGTCAAAAACAAAAGAGCAGTAAAATAATTTGAATGATCAAATAATTACAACAGTTGTTTATTGCATTCTAAAAATGCCGAGTCATGAGTAACATGTCAAAAACATATCAAGGGCAAAAAGAGAAGGATTTCAAATAAGGGGTGTGCTCCAAATAGTTTAACAAGGGGCTAGCTAGCAAGTCCTTTCCGACATCATTGAACGTAATATATATATATATATATATATATATATATATATATATAAATCACAGCCATATTCAATCCACTAGTGGATGAGGCCTCTCCCCGAAGGGAGGAGTTTTGGTCTACTGCTCCCACGCTGACCAGACGGGTTGGGAGAGGAGAGCCGAAGCTCTCACTGTGATCGCCACTGTATTTTATTCACAGCAGCTCCCCAATTGTCCTCACGATGCTGGGTCAACACCGAAATTTTTGAGCCCCCACCGGGAATCGAACCCGGGACCGCTCGCACTGAAATATACTAGGCTACGCAGGA
>JAGDQP010005592.1:48338-77196 GCA_022664845.1 Lepisma saccharinum
GGGGGGGGGGGGGAATGGCAAGTGTTCAGCGCGAATTGAAAATAAGAATGAATCGGTATTATTATTACCTTATCGGTTGTTTTGTGCGAGCAAAAGCAGTGTCCATACTCTCGGTTTTAATTTCAGGATTGTAGATGATCAAGTACAAATTGTCAATATTTATTCGCATGATGGTGCTTTCATCATTAACGTTAAAAGTCAATCAAAGATGTGTTTGGGGCGAGCAACAGAAAATGAGCGGGAAATCCCCGCCCAGTGCCTGCCAGCTGAGCCAATCTAGCACTCTTTGAGTGAGAACAACCATGCAGACGATGCAAACCACAAGCACATACACACTTCGTGACGTGTGAGAAAGGGTTCGCAAGCCAACGTGTAGTACTCCGCTTGTGACTCGGCTATCAAGTTAACGTTGCGATCAGTATAGAGATGTATCTTTTGACAGTGCTATTAGATTTTGAAATACTTCGAAAAATGTTTAAAAAGAAGTGGGGACGGGAGTAGCGAGGAGCCTGAAATAGGGGCACCATCCCGGCATTTGTCTGTTGTGACTGAGGAAAAACCTACCTCTTGCTTTTTCATTGTTCACTGTAAGTACCTCTTGTACTTAGTAACTGAAAGCAATGAGGATTTAAAAAAAGGACAAAACAAGAGATCTTCACGGCTTAAGATAAAATAAATTTTATGGGCGGTAACAGCACTATGGCTTACGCCCGTCCCGATCTTCACGACAAAGAATGCAGGAATACTTAGAAGAAATTCATCATAATCCATTTTGTGAACACCACGAGTAATCATCTTCTGAATTTTAAAAATGGAAAGAACTACCTGGATAGGTTGTTAAAAAGCAGTTGCCCTATATTTTACTTCATCCAATCAAGCCCTTTCCAATTCACCCCTTGAAATTAGATTATCATTCTTAGGCGCCACGGGCGACCATACAATTAAAATATTAGGCACCACTTTGATTACTCTACTCGATATTTTCGAAAAAGTTAGATTAAACTATAGAAAAGCTTATAAAAAAGCCAATACATGCAATATCAATGATGCAATCTTTTTTTATTACATGTACTTAAACCTAAAGAAAAAAAACACTTACCATAAAATTCTGTGAGAAAATTCCCACAACTTTAACTTGTTCACTTTCCATAGAACGACAGATAATTAAACTACACCTTCATACAGTTACCTAAAGTATGAACATTTACTTGATATACAGCTAACCGGCGTTGCACACCAAAAGGCCCTGAGCCTGCCCCAACGCCATCTGTCCGCGCTTAATAGAACTGCTTCCACCTCGGTGACGGGAGTGGGGTCAGCCCTGCGCGTCACCTAGCTACGAAGAGGCGTATTAGGGCCTTTCCAGACCGTCGTCTTTATTCACGTGACTCCTCAGTTTTCCTCACGACGCTGGGTGGACGCCGAAAAGTGGGACTCCAGCCAGGAATTGAACCCAGGACCACGCAGCCATGAGTCCAACGCTCTAACCACTAGACTATGAAGCCCCTTCTGATATACAACTACAATACAATTAAAAATGGTTCAATGAGTTCATAAATTCCATTCCTTAATGTGCTAGACACCAATCTTTAAAAGTTGGCCACCTTATCTTGTTCTCGGCCATCACTGCACCACAACTCGATACTTACTTCAGGGTCAAATCTATCTAGATTTGGTCCATTATACTTGACCATCAATACGTCCTGTAACGAATCTACAGACAGTTTCGTTGTACTGACTTGCACAGTTTAACCTATCTGAAGCCTCGTTCAAATGATGCAGTACCCACTGGCAGTTCAAGAAATGTATTTCCCATACGCCTAACTGCAGGTAAAGAACATTCAACCTCATTTACGGCGATGCGCTTCTTCACATCATTAAAAGTAGCTCTTTTTGTCTGTGAGTATGTCTGCCAGGTTGAAACATGCAATTTACACTGCAAATGATCCTGCACTGCCTGGTCATGGTCTTCCAAGCAGCTGATCTTTTAGGTCAACAACGAGCGGCCGTGGCTCAGTGGTAGAGTCTTAGCATCTGGGAGGTCCTGGGATCGATCCCAGCGGCCGACCATCGCGACAACTTTCTCCACGGTTTTTCGTCAATCATACCAGGCAAATGCCGGGATGGTACCTTCAACTTGGGCCTTGGCCGATACCTTTCCCCTCCTCTATCCTTTGGGTCAACACGAGTGCCCTTTGAGTTGGGAGTAGGATTACTCCGATCTCCAATCTTCTTACCTCTGCTCCTACTGTCGACACAATTGACCGTTTGTTTACGACTTCCTTTGCTTCCTCTGGTGCTCGGAAAATCTCGTCGACTGTCTTCTGCCACGGCTTGCAAAGTCTAATGGCAGTTGGAGACTTAAGAAAAAAGCGCAAATGGCGCCCGCTAATTTCGAGTGTTGATGAGATGCCTAAAAGTCATAAATAAAATTCAACAATTCATTAGAACTGTCATAGGTAGAAATAATAGGACGGTAATTGACCTCTGGATCAGCTGTTAGTAGTGCTAAACGACTATTGTCAGGAGATTGTGGTTTGCACAACTCGCAAAACGAAGTTTTCATCAGTTGGCCAAACAAGTCGGAATATAGATTCCGGACCTCTCCATTCTTCTACAGCGTTGTCGGAAAAGTCATAACATATTCTTTTTCATGTTTTGCAAAGGGCATTTATTTATACAAAGAACAAAGATCAATCAATGATGTAATGCCCGTCGACAACCTTTCGCCATCTTTTAGCGAGCTGCATTAATTCCTCGTTTATAGAAGGACCTGTCTTTCGCGGCGAAAAATTAAACAATTTGTTGATTTACAGTTCTCATCTGAATTGAACGTTATACCACGCAAAGAGTGTTGAAGAGAGCGAAACAAGTGGAAGTCTGACGGCGCAAGGTCAGGCGAGTATGGTAGGTGTGGCAACACATCCCATCCAAGCTTCAACAATTTTTGACGGGTGATCAAAAACTTGTATGCGTTTCGCGTTGTCGTGATGGAACACAACACCTTTACGATGTACGAGCTCTAAACGTTTCTGGATGATGGATTTGTTCAAACTGTCCAATTTCCGCAATACAAATTCGAAGTGGTTGTATGGTTCCTTGGTAAGAGCTCGAAAAACAAAACACCTTTAAAATCCGACCTTCCATTGATGAATGTCTGCTTTCAACGTTGTTTGAGGCGAAGTAGTACGTCCGGACCAAGACCGTTTGTGGACCATATTATTGTACACAATCCACTTCTCATTACCAGTTACCAGTCGCTTCAAAAAGGAAGTTTTCCTCGCGTTTAATGAGTATATTGCAGATGTTTATACGCACCGTCAATTGAGTATCTGAGTTCTTGAGGAACCCACACACCAAGCTTGCTTACGTACCTGAGTCTCTTCAGGTGGCCGTGAACGCCTGGATAATGGATGCAATCTCTCGTGGCGTGTAACTTAATCAATGCCTTGATTTTATCGCCATCAACCTCGGTGAGGTTCCCGGACGGAGAAGCACAGTTGAGAGCAAAACCACCAGTATGGAATTTCGTAAACCATCGTTGGTACTAACGTTCTTGTAGAGAATTGTCACCGTAAACTTTACGCAACGTTCCACAAGCTTGACGCGCGTTCTTTCCTTTACAGATGTGAAAGAGTAAAATATGGCGAAAACGAACGATTTGGTCTTCCGTCTTGAACTTATCCAATCTCCACAATTCAACCAAATCGCTCACCGTTGTTTTAGACTGCAGCTACAGCTGTCAAATGACATAGCGGTAACAGAGCTACGAATGACTCTAGTACTTCCACAACTGCAGTACCGCCATCTGGTGCAACAATACCCCATGGCTTTTCCGACAAACTAATATTATTAAAGGAACAGATTCTAAATCAGAAAGAAAACTTGACAGACTCAATTGAAGATTTGAAGAAAGGATTACACGTACAACACACAGTACAGATCTTTATTACCTTACCTACCTACAAGTGTCATCAATGAGAATTCCTCCGTGGATTTCTGGTTCGGCAATCACAGGCTCGGTGGTGGCAGCTGCCAATTCTTCCATTTCCTTGTAACCTCCTTTCACCAGATAATTACCCAAACATCTTGTATTCTCTTGATTCCCCAGTCTTGAACCTGAAATTGTTACACAGAAAACGCCTTTTAACGCCAGTTAAACTTAGGTTTGTTTGCTAAGGATATTATGTTCTAGTTATCTACGCTATGAATTATTTTCATAGCCAACTTCTGTCCCTCTATTACGTACGTCTGTCGGCTCATTACTGAAGCTGTTTTTCCAAACTTCTGAGCCGGCTGTACCGGAGGTAGCCCAAAGCATACGATTTCAGGGTTGCCACCGACTATACCAGTAAGAATTATGGACCATCTTTAGAAAAACAAGTTAAAGAGCTGGATTCTACTAGCGATCGCGAAGGTCCCTTGATAGTATTTTAGCCATGCAAGCATTAATTTGTATAAAATAGGCTGGCAACACTGACAACTGCAGTGCTTAGGTACTGATACCCCCCATAGCACTTTTCTATTGTGTGGAATAATGTTTCTGCCAAGTTTGGCGCAGCTAGGTTTAACTGAAAGGAAATAGTTTTAACAATATTTTTAATGGGTTGTCAGCATAGAAATTCTGCGGCGACTTTGAGCTAGTCTAATCAAGACCTTTTCAACGACACCTCAAGCATCTCTCTACACTTTGTAGTTGCTGAGATTTAATTTCTGGACACGGACGGACACCATGAGCAGGAATAGAAGGTTCCTTTAGCTATAGCTTTACTATCAAGGGACCTAAACGGACTTGAAAGAAAAAGAACTACCACCTGCTTCAACTCTCTTCGACCGAGCCGCCGTAGCTCAGTGGTAGAGCGTTGGCGTAGCATTCGGGAGGTCGTGGGTTCGATTCCAGCGGCCGACCATCCTGACTGAGGTTTTTTCTCCGTCACACCAGGCAAATACCGGGATGGCACCTTCCCGAATCCTTTCTCCTCCTTTATCCCAGTCTGAGCCTTAGATGCCTGAAAGCCACAGATAAAATTCAAAAAAATCACCTCTCTTCGTTCTAATTTCTTCAATCTTTTATACATTTTTACTTAAAAAAAATATTATTGAAAGAACAAATTACAAGATGTGAAGAAAATTACGTACAGCAATTTTCTTAAATGGTTAGACATTATGAAAGAACCGTAAAAACAATTATGAACCACTCTACGTGTGTTTGAAGTTTCTTGCAATTCTTTCTGATGTTTTCAATAAGTCTTTCTATTTCCTTTTGTATATCTTCTGTTATCTTTACTGTTACCATCCAACATAGTTTGAGTTCATGCCCATTTCTCTGGCGTTGTTTCTCATGTCGGATGCTTTCTTCAGTCTCTTGCATGCTTCTTTGAACATGTCATTGCTAGATTTGTCTTTTCTTTCTCCGCTTTGATCAATACTTCTCCTCTGTCATTGTTTCCCCTCTGAATCAATGACAAACAATGTTCCAATAACTATGTAAAAATATAAACTATATTGATATGCAATTACTGTATATTATGATTCAATGGAAACACCTTTCACAAAATTAAAAGAATGAAAAATTATGGTATTTTAAGGACTTTCCTTGGGAGTCCTTCCAGGTCTAAAAATAAGGACCAAGTCCTAATTTAAGAACCAAATAGCAACCCTGGATTTAACCTTAGTTTCAAAACGACTGTCCAGATTTATCCGTCCAGAAGTTTAGAAATACGAAATTGAGAACACCGTTTAAAAACATGCAAGATATGACAGTACACTTCTTATTGCAATAAATCTGAGCTATTGCGAAAACATCAGTTCTAATACACTCTTAAACAATGAGATATCTTGTAAGATGTCAATAATTAGCACGGTACGCCACACAAGTATAAATATTAGCTCTACAAGTAATTTGCACATATGATATTACGAGGCCCGTAGACAGTAATTTATACAAAATCTTTCGCATGTTGTCGACCCGTGCACTAGATCACGAGATATTACAACAATACTTTCGATAAAATTATATATGAAAATAATCTCAAATGAAGTCCCTCCAGAGTCCATTGAACGAAGTGGTTCTACATCTATTTTAATAAAACCTGTAGGTCCCGTCCTTACACGTTCATTAGCTCGTTTAGATCATTAATATAAACTTTATAAAATAATCTTATTTTCCATTGTTTCCTGTTCAATCACAAGGTTAATATGATCATTTCAAAATACAAACTTTCAGGGCCAACCATCTCGGAAATAGAACGTGTTAGACCCCATTTATTATTATTATTATTATTACAACAAAAATCATGTTAAAAACATAATTTATTATTCGATTCACTTATTAAATACGCATTGTCTGGCAACAATTAAAAAGTTCAAAAATTTGAAAAAAAAATAATAATTAAAATTTAGTCTGTTTACAGTACACTTGATAATGCTTCCAGATGTAGTCGAAACGTTGTGTGGTGTGTTAAATAGTTATATTTAATAAGCGAGCTTAATAATAAATTGTGTTTCGAACATCGGGCTGTGAAAATTTGATTTATATTTAAAAGGATACGTATGTACTGCAAGTAACGCTAGATGTTATTTAAGTAAGTTTTATACTATTACTTGTTTATTTACCTGGACAGTAACCTCAGCAATTTTGTTGGCGAATTTACGGTACTCCCTGTATAGCATATTTGAAAATATAAGGCGGCCTGAACCAAAGATGCCTAAAGGCCATAAATACAATTCAAATCAAAAATGCCTTGTTTTAAACATTGCAACTATACATATTTAAAATTATTGTTTATAGAGTTGTTTAAGAGATTGTTAACAAAACATCAATCAATAAAACTTCAATCGATTTTGAATGCCATGAACCGTCTTAGAAACCATCAGTTATATTCTGATGTTAATTTTTATGGAAGGAGACCATTGGGAAGACCGAGACGTCGTTGGGAGGACAATTTTAGAAGATATCTTCGAGAAGTAGGTGTTCGTGATGAAAACTGGCTTGATATTGCCCAGGATAGAATCCAATGACGAACGTTTGTTATTGCGGCGATGGACTTGCGAGTACCATAAGCAATAGAGTTAGTTTATTTACGGCCTTTTAGGCATCTAAGGTTCGGCCCGGGATAGGGGAAAGAACGCGGAAAGGTGTCAGTCAGGGCATAAGTTAAAGGTGCCATCCCGGCATTTGCCTGGTGCGACAGAGGAAAACGCTGGAAAAATCTGTGGATGGTCGGTCGCAGGGATTGAACCCACGATCTCCCGAATGCTTCGCCAACGATCTACCACTGAGACTACGGCGGCTCGGTATATATTTTGATGTGTTGAATCATATAAAAGACATGATGCAAAGAAGCAAGGAAAAGAAGATGAATTTGCATTTTTTCAAACAACTGTAGCAACTGACGTACTCGTTATTACATACCCTCATTACTACATGTCTGAACAAATTGTACTCGAAGATGCTGTATAAATTTAGCAACGCTGTCACTAACAGTCAGCTGCCGGTCGGGTGGTCGAGCGGTCTGCGGCGGTACGCCATCGGCTCAAAGGTCCCGGGTTCGAATCCCGGCAGGGGCATGAGTGTGTATTTTAACAGCTAAAGGCAAATTGTGGCTGGTCAAAGTCCCAAGTTACTAGACTGGCCCATATAAAAATAAAGTTTACTAACAGTCAGCTATCAAAATGGCGGCTCCGCTGCAGATTACACCGTAGTGGAACAGTGAAATGTTATTCGATTTTTACTTTCACAAGGCGTTATACTAAGTGAAATTTACCGTAGAATGTGAATAATGTGGAGCAAAAAATGTATATAAATAGTGTGACGTGATCATATACGGTAGTGCAAATGTCATATGGATGATCATCAGCCTGATCCGGTCGATAGAGTAACAATTGAAACAATGAACCTCAGAGGTTAGCGGGCTCGCTTTTTATGCGTGGATCATGGGTTCAATTCCCGCAGGGGTTCACTGAAAGTGGTGGTGGTTTGGAGTCCACTTTACCAAAAACTATAGGCCCCGTCCTTAGAAGCTCATTAGGACGTTCATAACAATTCAATCAAACCTGAAACAGTACAACGCGTGAATGATTTTGAGGAGATCGTCGTATCACATTGGACGCAATTTGAGTTAAACACTAGCCATGGATCAGCTTCCACCATAGTTCAGGACAGGCTACTGTACGGTAACTAGGGTCCTAGATGGATACCAAAGCAGCAGATAAAACCCATAAGGAAAAACGTCTCCAAAACAACATTGGAATGCATCAGAAAATGCAAGTTGAGATTCTGCCACTTTCTCTAGATGTCCTGAATTTAAATTTTATTTATGACCTTTAAGCATCTTAGGCTCAGGCCAGGATATGGTGATGGGGGAGAGGATATTGAAAGGTAGTCGGGCCAGGTCCTAGTTTTGTAGATACCATCCTAGCATGCACCTTGTGACTGAAGTAAAACCTCGGTCAGGATGAGCGACCGCTGAGATCGCTCCCAGGACCTTCGGATTGCTACGTCAACGTTCGATTAACTGAGCCAGGGCCGTTCGATATATGGCCTTCTGCTTTCCATAACTGACTCTGTTATTTACCAAGAACTTTTTCATTGATGGTGTTAAAAATAATTTAAAAAAACTGTCTCTGAAATAAATGTATCAAATTAGCAGAGGACTACATTGAAAAATAGTGTACCTTGATGTTTCGGAATAGATTCTTTTGTAGTTATACTTGCTTATTGGCTTCCCCTTGCGGTACAAAAACCATCTTTGCTGAAGTTCAATTTCATTTATGGCCTTTAGGCATCTAAGGCTCAGGCCGGGATAGGGAAGAGGAAAGGATACGGGAAGGTGTCAGCCAGGGCCTTAGTTGAAGATGCTATTCCAGCTTTTGCCTGGTGACCGACTAAAAAGCTTGGAAAAAACCTCAGTCAGGAAGATCGGTCGCTGGGACTGAACCTACGACCTCCCGAATGCTCTACCACTGAGCTGCAGCGGCTCGGTAACCTTTGCTAAAATGAGAAGCTTTTTTTCAAAAATCAAACTACAGTCTTAAAAAATACATACCTTGCCTAATTTTCTCTACATCCAACCCCAACTGAGACAACCGTAGAAGTTCGTCTTCATTTCTTAAATCATGGTCGACACTAAGTTGTACCACTCGTAAAACACCATTTTGATCAGTCTTACAAAGTAAGGCACGACTGTCACCCACATTGGCTACGTACAGTTTATCATTATAAATTAAAGCTACCACAGCAGTAGTCCCAGAAGACACCTCTCCATTGAGAGACTTTAGTTTGTTGACCAGATCCGGGAACTTTTGATAAGCTTCATATGAACTAAATCCTTCGGGAATTTCACACTGTAAATTTGTTCGTTCCGCAAGTTTGTCATCAATCGAATCAAAATAACACTTCTCCACCGCAATAAATGCCTGCCGAAGCACGTCTTTGATTTCGTCATCCGTCGTTTTACCAGAAACCGTGAACATGATTTCGGCAGCCATTCTTTGGAGAGCAAACGAGGCTGCTTGGGCACCTTCATGCCCATCGAAGACGCCGTAGATACAGGTTTTATCATCTAAATACACATGGAAGCTTCGGTCTTCTGAATCGTGTTCGTGCTGGCCGTATCCATCTTCCCTGTAAATTTGATTCGTTGAAAGTCCAACGCCTGAAATTTAAATAAAAAAGGGTAGATTAGGATATTTACTCCTTTTAGATGTTCATTTTAATAACCCAGTCCAGCCACTACTATATTTCTAAGAATTATGAACCGTCTACGACCCTTTTCAGCCATCCGTAGCTACGGACTACGAAAAACGGGTCCATATTGTTTATGATTTTAATTCCCGTAACACGCGATAACCATATTTCTTTCTGTCAAGAAAAATATTTTTTTTTATTCCGTAAAAAGACAAAGCGATTGAAATATTCACTCGCTGTCAAAGCGTTACCAGACCTTCCGACTTTTTTGGAACAGCTAATCTTTGAATGACATTCTACAATTTCTTCGTTATTACCACTCCAAAGTCCGTGACTCTAACCACTGGAGCACGGGGTCTGATATAACAGTCTTTTAAAACATTTGAAATCGTATAGAGTAAATTTCGCCTAGAACTTTTAATCTTCATGGCTCCCGGTATTATTTTATTAAGAGGGCTCCTCGCTCCAACCCTCCCATTTTTTACATTTTTCAAAATATTTTTAAAAAACTAAGAGTATTATCAAAAAATGTAAATTCATAGCGCACTAGAACTTACGAATTACTATGGAATGCATGGACAGCGATCTCGAGATCGTATCCATTGACGAGTGATACGTTTTCAAAGATCATGACGTCATTATTTAATTGAAGTCTCAGCACTCATCAATCGACAAGATTTCGAGATTGCTGTCCATTGCATTTCATAGTAATTTGTACGTTCTAGTGCGCTATGAACTTACATTTTTGACAGTACTCTTTAGTTTTTGAAATATTTTGAAAAATGGAGGGACTGGAGCTAGGAGCCCTCTTAAGCATTGGCAACTCTGCACTTTCCATTTCCAAAGAGCGAATATTTTCAATGGAAACTTGTTTATACGGCACAAAACGAAGTGTGAGTGTGAAAACTCCCATTTGATCACTAAAATTAGTTGCCTTACATAGTCAGTCTTCCGTGCAGCCCGTGTACGCCTACGGATGACTGGGAAAGCTCCCTCAGAGCAATGGAATTAGCTACAGATGACTGTGCAACGGGCCTACGTTAGAAAATATGGATTTCAAAAAAATGATTGAGGAAAATCCGCCGCTTCCACCCTCTCCGGTCCTCTTTTCTTCTATTTTTTATACACTTACTTTTACCTAGTACAGATAGACGAAGTTGTGAACAAGTTGTATGCAATAAAAATATTATTAAAAAAACGAAATAAAAGATGTGATAAAAGTAAAGTTCAGTACACAATAACTTCTTTGAAGGCGAATAATCTTTGGCAGAACAAACAAACACTAAGATAAGATAAAATGCCCAGTAAAGTCTAAAACTTAGCTGTTAAAAACGTCAGAAATTATCAAAATTTCTTGGTAGAACAGGTTAAAAAGGCCTTCACCATGATCGTCTCAAATAAACACTGAGAAACATGTCCCTCGAATATATATAAACATTCTCTCGAGCATATCATAATCATCCCCTAAGACTGACGCCATGTCACTGGGGTTGTTATAACGTTGTCTGGGATGATTATATCCAACACCTTCTAAAACTATGTGACTTATACCCAAACACTCATTGCATTCACTACAATGTGGAGGATCCAAACGTCGCAACAGATACCGGTGTCCTCTACGTAGGCGACATAAAAGTATTTCTTCACCCCCTCGACAAGATGATTTCCAGGCCGGAACAGTAATCTTAATCCCTCTCAATTTTATTGACAGCAACGTCATCGCTGCCATTCATGTCAACTTAGCTGTCTTTAATGAATCCACATGTTCTGAAACGGAACATGTTCAATATCTCCTAATGAGATCTCCCGAACAACCTGGTCTGCCAACTCATTACCATGGATACCAACATGACTCAGTTTCCAGGTGAAGACGACCTCACCGCCAGCAGATCGTATGGCGCGTGTCTTAGAGAGAATTTCTTGCACGAGCGGATGTTTAGTGTGTCTAAGTTTCTTAGAACTCAATTCCGATATTTTCAACAAGATTTTTCTACTTCCTTTTGTATGTCTTCTGCTACCTTCCTTGATCCATCGCTCCTACTCTTTCACTCTTCGCCCTGTCCTCTCTCTCTCCCTTTGTTTTTCTTTGGAGATTGTAGAGGGAAATTGCGGAGAGAAATTAGAAGCAAACGAAAATAGAAGGGTCTAGGCGTGAACCTGCCTGAAGATCATCGTCTTTTTCTTTCTTCCCCTTCCTTTCCCCGAAATACAACATCACATCACTCTGATTCTGAGAAATACTGAATAAATAAAAGAAACAAAGAGAGGTGGCGAGGAGGAAGAGTCTCTCCCTTCGTTTGTCACCCCTCCCCGAGGCAGTGTTGCAAGCAGGCACTGTCATTACCTTTTCTTCTGTTCTCCACTTCCCAGAGAGACAGGGAAGGAAGAAAAACAATGCCATTGTAGTTGGGAATCTGGGAGAAGGGGAAAGAATGAGGTCTTGAATAAGAAACAAAGGAACTGACTTCGGCCGGGATAAGCCAGGGAAGGAAGTGGATACGAAAGCGCGTTTCCTAGCGATTGACGTGTAAATCTATTGTTTGTTTTTTTTCTAAATTTTTATACTCGTAAAATTTTAAGCTGCAAGTCATATCTGCCTCGCAGTCGAAGAGTGGTATTAGCAGGTTGGCAAGCTTCAAGGGTTTCACAGACTTATTCAAAAAAAACAACTGATCATCTGTACAAGAACTACTCCAATTCAGTCGTGAGATATAACAGATTTCGAGGAACGTGAGGTGAGGAAATCCTACACTGTGTAGCTGTGTCATTAAAGGAACCAAAGCCTACACGTTGGCCTTCACTTTATTTAGCAGTGAAGGCTGTGGATGGATGTTGCGAAGCGCTAGTAAGTGGGCGTGAACAAAAAAAAAACGTCAAAAATCCATTTTTGGCTTCATGTGTTTTGGTTTTGCCATTAGGTAGTGTTTCTTGTAAAAGAGCATTCAGTACTCAAAACAGAATTACACGCAGTAATCACAGAAGTTCACTGAAAGACTCACGTTTGAAGACTTACGTATTCTAACAAGGAAGGGTCACGGTTCTCAAACACACAAATCCTATTCACACCTAATACATCGCAAGCAACATAACGAAATATGTAGATTACCAAAATTTAAGGTGTCATGGTCCAGGGGGGAGGGGAGCTAGGGGACTCCGGAACTTCGAATGTCACAAAAATGTATATAAAGGCAGTAGTGAGGTTGTAATGGAATATCTTGAAAACGGGAAAAGTAATCAAAATAAAACTTGCACAACATATAACTGACCACAAGTAGTGGGAAGCAGTGTTGCCAACGCAGAACAAAGTTACAAATTTTTAAATAGCATTATATACTAATTAATGCACAGTGGAAAAGTACTGGCAATAGAAAAGAAAATAATACAAGCTGGTTGCACAGCGTTCACAATGTTCTTTTGTTTGTTGCTAGTGCCTTTTAAATATATCTTACTTGACACGTGGTTCCATTCAGTGGTGACAATGCTTTCACTATTCCCCAACATTCGGTAGTATACGTACTGATTAAGGCTTTTACTGTTGTTCCAGATACCAGCATATTGGCCTGTGTCTCCATATATATTTTCTAACCCGACAACTTTCAGCTCATATATCTTCCATAGTTTGCAACACTGTGCATTAATTGGTATGTAATGCTATTTTAAAAAATGTAACTGTTCTGCGTTGGCAACACTGCTTATGTTTTTCTTTTTTACTACTTGTGGTCAGTTATTGTGCAAGTTTTAATTTTGATTACTTTTCCCGTTTTGAAGATATTCCATTACAACCTCACTACTGGCTTTATATACATTTTTGTGACATTCGAAGTTCCGGAGTCCCCTAGCTCCCCTCCCCCCTGGACTATGACACCTTAAATTTTGGTAATCTACATATCTCGTTATGTTACTTGCGACGTGTTAGGTGTGAATAGGATTTATGTGTTTGAGAACCGTGACCCTTCCTTGTAAGTACCAATGGACCTCTTGTGGCTGAATTTCCGTACTCGAAAGCTGTAGCAGCTTTTGAGAAGATGAAGGAGAGACCAAAGTAAGATTTGCCTATTTGTTTGTATTACAGAGTGTAAATAGTAGTTATAAGGAAGTGTTCTGTTATCCTCACGAAGAGAAACTGCCAGGTTCTTGTGTGTGTAGTGTTATTCAGACTAAGTGAAGAAAAACTGAATTTAACAACTAGAAATGGTGTGATGTTTATGCAGTTAGTAGGTAAGTACTGCGCATCTTCTGAAAGTTCATTTACATATAATGATTTCAATCACTTAACTTCCTCTTAAATATAGGTGTTGTTGGGCAGGCCATGTAGCTCGGATGGAGGAAAAACGAAGATTATATTCTATCCTGGTTGGAAGGAGACCATTGGGAAGACCGAGACGTCGTTGGGAGGACAATATTAGAAGAGATCTAAGTAGGTTTCGTGATGAAAATTGGCTTGATGTTGCCCAGGATAGAATCCAATGGCGAACGTTTGTTACTGCGGCGATGAACCTGCGAGTTCCATAAGCCATAGCATTAGTTAGTTGGTATATAACTATATTCATTGTTTATCAAAATATGTAATAGACTCGCAGATTTTGTTTGTTAACTCTCAAACCTCTTTAGTGCAAGCTCTGGAAAAGGGAACGCACAACACAAGAAAAGAAGATGTCCTCAGATAATACATACAATGAAAGAAGGTAGAAAAAAATTATTTAATTATAGGAGATACAGACAGGTGTGAAGGAACTTCACACACTCATAGAAAGGTGGCGACGTTTCGCCAAAGGCTTGGTCACGACAGAGAAATTAAAAAAAAAAAATAGATAAAATAAAATAATGCCTGAGCAAAGCACTACAATTTATTTAAAAAAATAAAAAAAATTTGTAAACGTTTTCGCCGACTACCAAAACACTCGGCGAAAACGTTTACAATTTTTTTTTTTTTTTAAATAAATTGTAGTGCTTTGCTCAGCCATTATTTTATTTTACCTTTGGTATATAAAAGCAAAGCTTTCGTATGGAGAAAAAAATAGAGTGAAATGGTGATGCTTAGTTGCCAACCGTCATCATCATTCTTATTAATGCTTCCCTTTCTTTCAGATCAAAAACGGAAATAATTTTTTGGTTACCTTGTACATACTTTAAAACGTAGGTGAAAAGAGAAAAACAATTGAGGGAGGATTAAAGTCACAATCAAGTGTGCTCATCTCATGTTCGACATTTTCTACAATATTTCGAAGCTAGTTTACGAAAATCTCACCTGATTGATGACATACTGGTAGATCATCTACCCAACTATTAGCACCTTCAAATGTTTGTTGGCTTGTCCGAGGTAATTCAGCTTTCGTAGGCATCTTCTTGTTCACAAGAACACACTCATACTGATATCAACTGAAAAAAAAAATAAGAAAAAGAGACTTGCATGAGAACCAATAAGTCAGCAAAAAAAAATCTATATACATCCTTAGTTTTATTTTCTTAGGACCATTTATGCGCCAGACAGTCAACTAACGCAAGCCGGTCACATGTCTGAGGGGTAACTTTCCACAATGAGCAGTCTTCCAGGGTTAAGAGTCTTTGTGTTTATGTACCATACCAGCAATCAATCGTCTTGTGAATATGCGGGCAGCGCAAACCTCAGAGACAGAAGGACGACGGGGCCACGGTGGCTCAGTTGGCAAGCGCTCACCTCTGGTGCTAGGGATCGTCGGATCGATCCCTGCTCATGCCAGGTGGACCAACACCGTGTGCCTGGGTGCTCCCACTTTCTTCATTCCACCATTTCATCCCATCATCATCCATACGTCCTAAGCCATAGTTGCCTAACGGCCTTAAAATAAATTCAATTTAGACAGAAGGACGGCACCAAATCTCGGAATATGCTTCTCTCTCAAGGTTTACGATCTTAATCACTAGTGAATAAAACCCTTTTAGTTGCTCAGTACCTTGTACGCCATATACACAGTGCTTATTTATTGTCCGTTTAGCGAAATTAGTTCTTTGATACCGCTCACGAAGAAATAAGTAACCTAATCTTACCTTCAGAAGTAACTAATTAAAGTTGCCGTGATGTCATAGTAACAGGTCTTAAAAGAGTGGCAGCAAAACGTCCCCGTATTCCCATAAAAACACAACAGTGTAGCGTTACCGGGAGAAATGAAGTGACCTTGAAGTTAATCTCACGAACATTTTAAGGGCGCCTTCCACTCGGAAACTATGATTGGTGTACATGATTTGATCTGGTGATAGGACATATATGGTTTGACGATATGGTCGATATGTCAACTATGATTTGACACTTTCAACAACGTCCGGACTGTAGGTGCGGTTAAAGGTTAAGAAAGCCTCAATATACGCACAGTAGTGGCAGACATAGTGTTTTGTGGAATTTCTCGTGTAAAATTGATGCGTTATCCGTTCTACATCCTTAACTATTAAAAAGATCAGTAGCAAAAATAATTACGTCTATTTCCAATGTACCAAACTGCAAACACTGTTACCTCATAAAATTACTCGACATACTGAATTTCATTCTACTATTACAAGAATAGTTTCTTGGACGAGCTCTAGATACTTCCTAGAGTTAGGAATAACTTTTCTTAGAACAATGATTTCGGATTCATGTTAATTAAATCATTAAACCTAATTAAAAACTACAAAATAACTATTTTAAGATCGCCAACTTAACGAAATCTAACTTAACCTAAACTTTATTTTCTGAACGATCCGGGAGAGTATATGAACTTCAATTCACTTTCTTATTGCAGTATTCCTTAATCCTAAGGGCTACTCCTTTGTAAGCATTTCCACAACTCTTGTCTTCTTTAACTTGAAATTTAATTTCATATTTTATTCGGATAAATTCCACTCCAGCTCCTCCAGCCATTGAGCCATACACGGACTACAACTCTCATTTCCTTATAAATAATTACATACCCTATAGTAACAGCCATCAATAAAAAAGTGTTACGACAAGCCAAGTGTTATAATTTCTTTCGTTAAATTGTACTACAGGTGTTCTCCACAGGCAAATATGGCGACATGCGGAGGAATACTCGTGACGTAACCTTCGTGTTATGAATGACATGAATTTTGCTACAAAAATCAAGGATAGCATGTCGAGAAGCTGAAAGAAACACACGCCTTGTGTTCGAACTGAACGCGGATGCATCTAAATATGTCCTCGGGCTTCTCGCTCTCACTCTTACCTCACACCTCCATGACTTGAAACCATGATATACCTTGCGTTTTTCAACACTTTCTCACAATGGAAAGATGATATTTCTCCTGCATTCCTGGAAAAGGAAATATTTAAAATACTTTTTCCCAATTTTTTACCTCAAATTCGAAGTACAAGGGTTGTTGATAATACGGTCATGAAGTGAGTACAATGTGGGGTGGGGGAGTAAAATGGAACTCTGAATAACTAAGTCCAAAGCCTAGAATGCGTGGCGAAAGCTGTATACCAGTCCAAAATTATCTGATTGGAAATGCAACGCATTTTGAACCATAAATGGACTAGTCGTAGGTGGTATCTGTTAAAGGCGATGTGCATCGCGTATGAACAAAAAAAAAAAATCGAACCTGTATTCCTCTGACCCGTCCTCGTTCCCTACATACTATCCGTGATTTTTGTATGACACATGAATATGACACAGAGATAAACATGTCACTATGACGCAACATTACAATGAATGATTCATGAGCCTTTGACTTATTTCGTTCGGAAAAATGACGCCCGACGTATGCTGAAGTAGTACCGTAACAAATACATCTGACATGTTTGTGGACCTAAAACTAAATTGATTTACAACACTCTTCCCGTTCCGGCATTAAATTAAGTAGCTAGTTTGGCAACACCGGAACCAAAATAAATATTACTGTACACTGTGTACAGGTTACTCTGTGCAATGCACCAGCAGCATTCAAAATAAACTAAACAAAAACACACTGGCTGACATCCAACTAAACACTATTGAAAAATGAAGCCTTTATGGTTATCATATTCCACTGCAATCTCACTGCATTATTTTAATTTCTTGGAAGAAAAGCACTTACCGCTCTTACTATAATTAACAATATTTTATAAGTAAATTGATAAACACACCCATCTCCCAATTTCAAATAACTCACTTTTCTTCAGTTTCTTCGTCGTCTTCCAATCGAAAGCTTGAATGATTACTTATATTGCTTTGCTTCTCTGTAAGCTCAGATGATTCCTCGAACAACTTGCAACAAGTTTCAAAGGTAAGTTCAACCTATCCCAATACTGGGTGATTGACTAACTAACTAACTCTGTGGCTTATCGAACTCGCAACTTCATCGCCGTAGCAACAAACGCTCGCCATTGGATTCTATCCTGGGCAATATCAAGCCAGTTTTCATCACGAACACCTACTTCTTGAAGATCTCTTCTACTATTGTCCTCCCAACGACGTCTCGGTCTTCCCAATGGCCTCCTTCCCTCCGACCTTCCAACCAGGATAGAATATAATCCTTTTTCCCCATCCGAGCTACATGGTCTGCTCACATTAGTCGTCGCGATTTCATTGTTTTTGCAACATCTGGTATATCTTTCTCAAAACCTTATTTTCAAATATACGTAATTTATGTTCATTTTCTAGGGTCGTACTCCAACTTTCGCAACCGTGAAGTATTACTGACAGAATAACAGTTCTGTATATTTTCAATTTCAATTTCCTTGATATTAATCGCGATGTTAGAAGTTTTTGGACTGAATAGAAACATGCGTTCCCCCATACTAAGCGACTCTTTATTTCTTCCGTGACCTCATTTTTGCTTGTTACGTATGCTTCCAAGTATTTAAATTTGTTTACTTTCTCTATGACCTAATCCTTAATTCTTATGTTTTTATTTCCTTCATTCCCTGTGTTTCGGCTTGTTATCATGTATTTTGTTTTATCTATGTTTACCTGTAAACCTATCTCATTGCACGCTTCTACTAAGATATCGGTGTTGCTTTGTAGTGCATCTATATCGTCCCCTATTAAGTCTACATCATCCGCGTATACAAACAGTTGATTTAAACCATTCAATCATAGTCCATTTTTGTCCCCTTCAATTTTTAAAATCGCATATTCTAACGCAAAGTTAAACAGTAGAGGTGACAAGGCATCGCCTTGTTTCAATCCGTTGCGAATCTTGAAACTATCTGACATATTATTACCTATCCGTACTCTGCTTGTGGGGTCGCTGAGACACGTCTTCACTAGTTGGACCAATTTTTTCGGAATTCCAAATCGTATCAGGATACCGTATATCTTTTCCCTTTTAATAGAGTCATATGCTTTCTTAAAATCAATGAATAGCTGATGAACCGTCTCATTGTATCCCCATTTCTTCTCCAAAATTTGTCTCAAGGCGAAAATCTGGTCCAACGTGGATCTATTTCTTCTAAACCCACATTGGTGATCTCCAATTATTTCATCTACGTATACACTTAGACGTGCTAGCTGAATATTACTTAATACCTTGTAACTAGTTGGAAGTAACGAGATTCCGCGATAATAATTACAGTCCAATTTATCACCTTTTTTGTAAATCGGAACTATTATTGAGGTTTTCCATTCCTTTGGGAGCTCCTCCTTTCTCCATATAGCACTTATCAATTTATGTAGTTCCTTGATTAGTGCCGTTCCTCCTGCTTTAATTAATTCTGCTGGAATATTGTCAATTCCTCGTGATTTGAAGTTTTTCAATTTCTTTATCGAAATCTCGATCTCACTAGATTCGGGAATCCACGGTTCTGCGGTATGGATTTCAAATTCCTCTGTTTATTACCCGTTGTGTACATTAAGAAGTTTGTCGAAAAAACTTTTCCACACATCGACAATTTTAGTCGGATCAGCCTCAAGATCTCCATGTTCATTTCTAATCATTCCTAGCCTCGGCTGGTAACCTTTTCTTAACGAGTTTAACCCTTTGTATAGATCTTGTATGTTATTTGTCTTCCCGCTTTCCTCTATCTCCTGAATCTTCTGCGTCAGATATTCTAGCTTTTTTGTTTCTGAACCCGAGTGTGGCGTTTCGTTTCGCGTTGCTGTAGTGGTTGGTATTTGCTTCGCTTTTATTACTTAGCCATCGTTGGCTTGCTTGTTTTCGTTCCTCATGAAGCTTAAAGCATTTTTCATCAAACCAAGGTGTGTTTTTCTATTGTTTCTTCTCACCTACACGTTCCTTCGCTGCGCCCACATCTTACTTACATCAATTTCATTATTAATATCATCATTATTTGTACTCGAGTCGGCTAGGATTTCGAAACCATTTTAGAGTTCGAGTTGGTAATCTGCTTTTATGCTCGGATTATTTAATCGTTTCACTTCGAATTTCAGTTGTTTTGAGTCCTTGCTTTCTCTGTTCGCGATGCATAACTTTTCCCTTACCTTTGTGATCACAAATTGATGGTCGGTGTCACTGTCACCTTCCGCTCCTCTTTACGACCTAACATCCATTATGTTGGTGTTTATTCGTCTGTCTACTAATACATGATCGATCTGGTTGAGAGTTTTGCCGTCCGGAGATACCCATGTGTATTTGTGTATGTCTTTGTGTTCAAAGTACGTGCTCTTTACCAGTAGAATGATTGACTAGTGAATGACCAGGATGATTGACTAGTGAATAAAAAATAACGCAACATATACTTAACGTAACCTAACTAAAGAAGATACTTAACGATCCAATACGTAAATAGAATATTTTAATCGACGGTTTCTAATACATAGCTTTTATTATTAAGTTAGTTGCGCTGCGTTAATTTTTGTGTGCACTAACCCTTATTTGTGGCTAAGAGCTCTATCATCCCCTGCCGGCTTTCAACTGGCTTGTACTATTATTATTATGTGAAAGAATGGTAAACCCGAGGGAAAGAGGTCATTGGGAAGATCGAGACATTGTTGGTGTGCCAATATTAGAAGGGATCTGCTATAGACAGATGTTCATAATGAAAACTGGTCTGATGCTACCCAGGATAGAATCCAGTGATGAACGTTTGTTACTGCAACAATGTTACTTGCGAGATCCGTAAACCATAGAATTAGGGCTGGATTTCATGAAAGTTTACGTAGCTTGCTTTGCGTGAATAGCCAATTGAAACACATGTTTTATTCCGTGTTTTCTTGTAAGGTAAGTATAACACGTGTTTCAATTGGCTATTCACCCAAATCGCACGCAAAGCAAGCAACGCAAGCTTTCATGTAAATCAGCCCTTAATTATTCTGCGAATGAGCCCAGGGAGGACTAGAGGCATTTGTTTACTTTTCGTCTTGCCCATATTATTATTTTTATTATTATTATTACATAACTGCTAAACAGACCAGCGAATAATGGTGAGCAAACACAAGGCAATATATCTTTGTACTGTACCCGTTTATATTGAAGACGACTCTAGCAAGACCGTGGCAATCTTCGATCATTTGTTTGCTATTTAATTCCGAAGTTTATGTCCAGATCTTAACAGTAATGAGCATGGTGAAACGTAAATACCGGTTCAGCGAACATTCCTTTTATAATCGTATACTATCGCGCATAATAAGAAAAAGAACCGAATTTTCTAACCTAACTTATGAGCATATAAAAATGTTTTATCACAATAAAGAAAAACAACAAGATAAGTGCAACTTGACACCACCGGAAATTAAACTCGGGTCTGCTACTCAGCACTACGCTTCTTATCCACTCATTCACTTAGCCAACTTGGAAACAACAATTTGGAAGTTTTATTTACAACGTAGATATTACGTCAGAACGATATTACAACTTTCGGTACCATTAGTGTTATAATCCCAACCTTCGAAGTTTAAACACAGAAAACGAAATAACGATCAAGATGATATGTGCGTGTCATAACTTACTTAAGAAATTAGAATGTTGCCAATTGCACTACAGAAGGTTTTAACATCTAGAATGTCTATTGAAAACATGTTGTCTCAATCCATTGACCTCTATCTACGACGATACTGGACTGATCGATGTCATTAAAAAATGTTATGAACATATGAAGCTAGGGAGCGGAGTGGACAGTAAATCTCGATCGTCCACTTCCAGTCTAAACCAAAATGGTCAAAATTTTCAATTCTAACTCTGTTTTCTCAACTTGTAGCACTCCGTGCGACCCGTTTATTATTTGTGTCTGAATTTTTGCAAAAATCGTAATCATTTCCAGTGTGTAATATTACATGCTCAGTCCGATACATGTACAAGAGCTATTTTACATGAAAGCATTTCAGCTACGATAATTCTTAGCTCTCAAAGTAGTACCGGCGTGTAAAAGTAAAAATGTGATGTGTTTATACATATTGTAGCATTCTTGAATTCAAAGGCTGACGCTATTGCTGTTTATCTTAGCATAAATGCTTCAGTATCAAGCGTACCTAACTCAAGAACTAAGGCAGAACTCAAAATGGATCTCACAGTAATAATAAGCTTAATTAATTTTTAGACAAAACTGAAATAGACCCACCATTTTCATCGCTCAGGGTTGGAAATAAATTGAAACTTACATTACAATAGATTCGGTCAACTTCGAGTGACACTCAACTTCACCCAAACCGGAAAATTTGGACAATATTAGTCTGGAAGTGAACGTTCGACGAGTTCTGGCACATGTATATCTTCTACACTAGCCGATCACTCCAGTATCGTTCCGTAGAGGTCGATGGTATCAATCAATTGGCAATATTACTGATATGAAGCTCTCAAGGCTCCATGATACCGAAAGTTAAAATTACGTTTATTGTAAGTTGAATTTTTATATTCATCCAGGTCCTAAATTGTAATGGTACATTTCTAAAATATTTCCAAAATATCTTCTTTTCTGGAGAATGATTAAAATGGATTTTGTGATAACTATGTTATTTCTCGGACATTTTTAACTGGAACATATTTTTAAAATATATTGTGAAAATATTTTCTTTTACGTATATATTAGCACACCATTTTAAGTCAGGAGGTTATTTTGCAAAATGTTTTTATCAATATATTAAAAACATTTATATTATTCACAAGATGCTTCTCTTATGTAAAGAATATTATCAAAACGTTTTTTTATATATATATTAATGCAATATAATTAAAATCCAATGATACTGATATATCGTAAACTAAATATTTGTTTAAAAAGTATAAAAATATTTTCTGAATCGCATATGCTATTTATTTCAATTATATTCTGAAACGTTTCAATCAAACGTATATCTCATGATATACTATTAAGTAAAATGGAACACGGTGGAGTGCGAGGTCCTTCATTACCCTAGTTCAAAAGCTACCTAACAGATAGAAAACAAGCTGTACAAATAGGTAATAACATAAGCAATTATTCTTGTATCAAATATGGAATCCCGCAAGGGACAGTTTTAGGTCCTGTGCTATTTTTAATATATATATATAAAAGAGCTATGTAACTTAAAACCAGATGCCATATACAGTCATTTGCAGATGACACATTATTAACTATTAGTGGTACAACGTGGGATGAAACTTACCATAAAACTGAACTACAGTTTGATAAAGTAAGCGATTGGCTAAACGTAAATTTACTAGTATTAAACGCTGACAAAACAAAGTATGTAACATTTTCTCCAACAGTAACTGGACAACCTGTAAGCAATATGGAAATAAAACTGCATAATTGTGATAAGATCAAAAATTGTAACTGTAAGAGTCTTGTACGAGGAAAGCAAATTAGTTATTTAGGAATAATCATTGATCAACACTTGAAATGGAATGTACACATTCAACGTGTAATAAAACTATTACGGAAGCTATCTTCTAAATTTGTACAACTTAGATATATATTTGACATTAAGACACTACGCATGCTGGTACAAAGTTTACTGCAATACGGCATAACAAGCTGGGTGGGGGCTAACGAGACGCATTTAAAACCATTAAGAATAGTTCAACAAAATAACATATTAAGAATATGTACAAACAAAACGTATGAAAGAAGAGTAGAAAATTTGTATAAAGAATTCTCTGTACTTTATCTACCTAAAAGCTGTTCTAATGTATTTTAAAAGAAATGAAAATGAATGGAAAAAAGTACAACATATCCATGAAACTAGAAGTAAAACACAACTAAATTTAGAATACACAAGAACAAATAAAGAAATAGCAAAATTCCATTCTAGTAGCATGGCGCCAAACATTTACAATAATGTGCCAATATAAACAGAAAAATTTAGATTTAAAAACTAATGTTAAAATGGGTCAAAAATATATCAAATGAAGAAGTAGAAGCAATCGTATATTAAACTTTTATATACAAATGATCTTGTAACATTGTAGTATTATAGTATCGAAGTATGTATATATTGTAATGGGATGTGGTTCATTAGGTCAGTATGTTAGCATGACTACAAAGTAAATAAATCACAGACAACAAGCATTACATAATTCTGCATAAGCACACCAAGAAGCAGACGACACTAACACCAAGCGGTAAGACTTGGAAACAGTAAAACTACGCCCATTAAAAAGGGATATAAAATACCAGTCAAGAGACTTAGAAGTATCACTTCTTCGCTCCGAAAAGTGGTCACCTCTACCTATCCGACTTGTACTGGAGCCAGGACTCTCTCCTAACCCCCCAACTTGCACTGGAGTCGGTCTACCTATACCTTGCTAACTTAAACTGGAATTAGTATCTATTCTCTAAACAATCTCCTTTCCAAAGACCTAAGTCGAAGTTATCACTGCAAAAGAGGTAAACCACTAGTCCAATCATTACAGAGCCCGCGTTCGGGACGCTCTTATTAATAACTGTAAATTGCTTGTATGTCATATAATATTAAAATTTTTTGTCATAAACTGGTGTCGGTAAAACGTCAATAAGTGTTTGCTCTATTATTTCCTAAAATAAAAACTATAATAAAGAATCTTTAATCAAACAAAACTTACCAAATTAAATCGTATATTAAAAAACTGTGCTATCACGTCATATACGACCCTGTCGCTACATTTCAAATAACAACCAAATAATCATTACGATATTTTGTAAATGGGTGCTGGTTTTATATTGCACTATATTAGATCATGAAAATAACAAATTTGTATAAGTTAACCAGGTAATATTAATAAACAAAAAATGACTTGAGATGCTGGCTCACACACAAGCATTAGCTTATGTGAGCCACTTACTCTGTATTAAAAAAAACATCTAAACCAAAATATAGAAAATAAATTCAAATATATTTTTTAAAGCAAAACTCCTCGTAGTTGTTACAAACTTATTTTAAACTGTCTTTTATATTAAACTGTCTTCATGATATAACTCATTTTTTAAATATTCTTCAGAGATCTTCGTTGTATGAATTTCCTCACCTGGTCTCAATGATTTATGTTTGCCTTTGACTATTGTACATCCGTATATCAGTATTTCTTAATTAACATGGGATTGATTTTTAAAGTACTGCTTAAAATGTTTTGAAAATTTTTAGAATCTATTTCTGAGCTTGGAGAGTGCAAGTTGCTTCATTCAATTTCCGTTTGTGATCTTTAAACGCTAGAGGGTTTAGTCCCTGAAATTGGCACTACCCAGTTTCTGACACTCCCAAGATTTTTTTTGAAAAAAATTAGGTCGAAAACAATTTGGCGAAACTGATAATGTTCTCGACACATTGCTTATTGTTTCTTTCATGACTTCCGTGCACGAAACAATCAGTTTTGTTATTTGTTACAGTTAACTGAGTTCACGGTGGTGTTCAGTGGAGGAAGGAAGTGAATTTCTTGGTGAAACCTTACATGATTTTCTTTAGTTATAACGTAGTTATCCTCATAATGACATTCTGTATAGATGATAGTGTTGCCTTTATATGTTATTCTACCCAATCTCTCAACAATGTAACACTTTAGACCAATAAATCGTTATAACATAAAAAACAATGATAATTTCAAAAAGGCTTCATTTTGTTACAAATTTGAGCTATCAAAATCTAAGCAGGTAAGCTATGGAATACACTTTCATTTTTCTCTAGTTATTTATTGCTATAATGTAATTATTGTTGGGTTATCCTTCTTTAAAAACTAGAAGGATGTCAAGAGACCACTTAGGAAGTATCATTATGTGAATTTTGCACAAAATAGTTGTTGCTACCAGGGGGTGCCAATAAATGGTATGCCATTTGCCACAGTGTTCGTTTATTTGGCGTGGTGGCAAATAATTAGGATTTTTTAATATTTCAGATTTCTAGCATAGTCATTCTAAAACACGATCTCTAGTATTTTCACGTAGCACGTCGCTTTATAGGAACAAATATCTGATACGGGTGCCAACCAGGATTTTAAAAAGTATGCAAAAGGACTTGTATTCTTATGTTGCCATTTTTGCTTTAACTTCAACAAGTTTTAATATCTCTTTCACACTTCTTCTACACTTCAAATGTCAGCCAAAATTTATGTTTATATGTTAAAAGAAAGTCAGAAACATAAGACTTCGTAGAATATAATAACACTACGACAGAGGTTGAAACATGTTCATTAAAGTGTCTGTCACAACTATAAGCAATTTGTACATCGTTTAGCTAATGCATTAATCGTCCATTGTTTCTTGTTATGTGAGTAAAGGCAAAATGATTTTTCCCTAGTTTTACTGTGTTTTATTTATTGCTGTCTGTAACAGTATTTCCTTGAAATCAACAAATCTATAAATAATGTACATAAATTAGTGTATCAAATATATACGGTACTGGTTTCTGCTTAATAGAATACCACGTATTAGCAGACTTCATTTGATAGATCTCCAACATTTGTATGTGTGGTGCTACCTATACGTGGTTTTGTAAAGCCATATTTACAAACAGGTACCGATGATTATGAACTTTCAAATGCAAATTGTTGATGACAGTGATGATTGCCGTGTTTGCATTGCGAAGTTTATTCTCAAAGTCCAAATCTAGAGAACATTAGGTAAGGTGTCAGCAACGTGAAATGTGGTCACAAAATGAATGTGCAGGCCAAAATATGATATATTTGAATTCGATAAAGTAAGAAGTAAACGAACCGTGTACGACATTTCCGGTTCAAAACTGTGCATCATTGAACGTGTAAAAATAGCTTATATGTGTAATCACAGCCACTGACTTGCAACCCTCCATATACATGAGGAAATATTCCCGACATATTTTAAATGTTCCAGGAGTATTTCTGGAATTTTGGAAATTAAAACGAAATATTCCCTAAATATACTGTGCTGTGTGGTAGATTATTATGCAAGAGGTTACAACATAATATAGTATTTCAAACACAACAATCTTAAAATTCGTATTTATTACATTATAAGTACAATTAAAGCATAAATTATACACATTCCGAGAATAGTTAGTACAATAGTAGAAAGAAAGCCAAATTTCAAGTACTCCCAAAAAGAGAAATTGTAGCCAAGTGTTTCTTGAGCCTTCTGTGCAACTATCAGATTTGCCACACTTCCAAATAAAGTCAAATTTCCAGCAATCGTTGCGATCCAAGCCAAATACAAAACAAGAGCAAAATTGTTTTCACAAGGAGGTAGCTGTAACGAGAAACATAAAAAAGAGTATTCTTTATCAACATCACCATATAAATACGTCTCTAGATAAATTCACATCGGTGTATACCACTTCCGCCATCTTTATATGGTCCTTTCATTGATGTACATTAGAATTGAGGCGCATGCGCGAACAAACGTCTATGACATTTTCGTGTAAATGGAGTTATTCACGAAACAAAGGTCTCTGATGTGCCGTTGATATATAGACCCTGTTTGCACTTGGTTTGAGCATATCACAACAAATGGCCTCGGTATCCAGAAACTCATGGAGGGAAATGACTGCAGAAACCGTGCGTTTCCCTTGAGTGAACATGCGCTTAAACACTGTGTTGAATTTATGAAACAAAAGTCTATGTTGTATCATATCGCATCACTCCGCTCTGCGGAAAAGATTCAACTTCCTTGCCGTTTTTATCAATACACGCAAAATGTAACAGACGTTTACTCGCGTATACTCCTCAATTGTTTAATGCGTCTTACGTCATTCAGAAGTTTAATTTTAAAGTTGTCTTTTCATGTAACTTTGCATCTCTGTTAATTCCATGCTCTGAGTTTTGGAAATATGTACTTTTCTTCAAAAACATGAACGAAATACGGAATATATAGTTAAGAATATCAAATACAATAAGTCCATGAGAAAACAAATTCTCCATGCATTTCTACTAAACAACCTGCTGAAGTGCCTTTGAAGTAAAACTACACAAAAAATACGCATAAAGTAACAAAACTAAGTTTAAAGTTCCACTTCTGAGAAACATAAATTATGAAAGCAATTCTTATGTAAATTAAAACCATTGAAATGAACATTACAAGATGATCGTTGTATAAAACTTTATATTTGTTTTACAAATTTGTAGGAAAAACGTAATTAATAAAATAAACATTATAATCACCAATCTACATGGAGATTGAGCTTACTCGCCTGCATAATAATTGCAAATAAAACTTCGTCTATTACAAACATATAAAAAATAGACGGGAATTAAACTCTCTTATTCATAAAGTAGATGAGAATTAACCTCTTTCATCTACAAACTAGACAAGAATTAACCCTAGAAAGACCAGGCGAAGGGGTCAATTTTGCCCGCGAATCCTTTTTTATTTATTTTTTATACATTAAAATGTTTTCCGGATTCTCATTTTTTGAGTATTGTTACTTTTGATGAAATGTTCATTTTTGTTTATTTCCATCTAAAATATAATAGAGTGTTTTTATATACATATAAAAAAATAATTCATGTTGCGCGGGCTGATTTGACCCCCCTTGGTCATAGGTGCTATCCATCCTTTATTTTTTCCAAAATTTCTTCCGTTTGATTTTTATGTCCAAAATTTAATTCTCTTTGAAAAGATTACTTTTTTCTTTTATATAAATACCTAGGTTTACATAGACGTTGTCGGGTGTTAGTTATAATACGGTTTTCCTTCTTAGTAGAATGCATGACATATAACATGTATGCAGTTATTACCTAGAAACTTACAACAAACTATTACACCTGAATAATTTTAAATTCTCACCTAACCTTAAATAAAATAAGTATTTTGGCATAATATAATGTATAAGCAATTTCACGCATAGTATTTAACCATCTTTGATAAATATAAACTATGTTCCCGTTTTTTTTTTTTTTTGTAGA
>JAGDQP010005593.1:0-11275 GCA_022664845.1 Lepisma saccharinum
AAACGATGCACAAAAGATTGAGATGGTTTTTAACCGAATTTTCGTTTATAGGGATGCTAAGTTAATGGACCTCTGGGAGATAGATATGCCACCATTTAGTGAAGGAAGTGCCAAAGGTGCAATCATGCAATCGCTATTTACTGTAGAGCAAATATCAAATGCTGTTACAAATCCGTAAAACATGCATCAGTAACAGTAACATGGGTGCAGTAAGTATTGTCCTGAAATCATTGGATATAACCGTGAACAAAATGTGGTGGTTTGCAAGGTGGTTTGCAACCAGTGCTGAATTAAGCTATTCGTGGACTCTGGGCAATTGACTCCCAGCCTAAGCTACTGACTCTGTTAAGGTTCCATTACCTCCTATCCCCTGTGGTAAGGGTAACTGATTTAATTTTGCGGCGTTTCTGAAGCAGTGGAAGCAGCTGTTGGGCTGCAGCTCTTTTAGACTCCTCTGTTAATCCGGCTACGTTGAAAGCATTCAAGTGTGGTCACTGGTCGGAAAATACATGATGACAGTGTGAAGTCCAGTAATCCAACTTTAGCTCGCAACAAGGAACCCATTGCAAAAGTGAGACAACTAATTCTACAGAACTGCAAATGTTGGAAAATCGTTTTGGTCTTGGTTTTTTGTGGTAACAGGGAAACACCGAACGACCGTAGCTCAGTTGGTAGAGCGTTGGTTTAGCATCCGGAAGATCCTGAGAACGATTCTAGCGCCCGCTCATCCTGACAGGTTTTCCAGAAGTTTTCTTCAGTCACACCAGGAACATGGCAGGTGGTACCTACAAGCTAAATCCTGGCCAACTAGGTCCTTGGTCCTGGAAAGGTGTTACTCATCATGATTTTGTTCCGGAAGGTGAAACTGTGACCGGATGTTGTCGTGATGATCGCAGAACACCCATCATCATCATCATCATAGCGGCGGGAGAAATTATCAGTACTAACATAGAGTATTTGGAAAATTAGTTGTAGTGTTGGCCGCAGGGTCATCATTTCCCAAATTGTCAACATTGTTTCCAGACACTTTTTTTACACTTCAACAGTATCTACAAATAACGTATAGGTTGGTAATATCGTGACACTATTAATATCGTTATACTTTGCGTTTGCATAGCTACAGTACTACCCAGAGTTCTCGAGTGAGAACTATCAGGCAGAGCCATCTGGTGGCGGAAATTTTAATTAGAGAACTGTTGGTAATGCGTGACATTGCATAATTCAATGTATCACGAAATTACCAAATGCCACGAAATTACCAAGTACTACGATATTACCAAGTGCCACGAAATTACCAAGTACTACGAAATTACCAAGTACTACGAAATTACCAAGTGTCACGAAATTACAAAGTGCTACGAAATTACCAAACGCCAGGAAATTACTAAGTGTCACGAAATTACGAAATGCTACGAAATTACCAAGTGCCACTAAATAGCCTTGTGCCAAGAAATTACCAAATGCCAAGAAATTACCAAGTGTCACGAAATTACCAAGTACCACGAAACTACTAAATGCCACGAAATTATCGACGTTTACCCAAAATGTATATCTATTAATTTCTCAGAATTCAGTCTCAATCACCCGTGCTGAAGGGAACATTACTGTTATATAATCTGAGATTCTAAAACAAAATGGTCACTCAAAGTTATGTATTTCTGTTCATTCATTTATTTTTTTTCGTTTACAATTAGCATACCATAAAACAAAAATCATAGTATTGAACATTGAACACAATCTTTTTTTTCCTGCTTCGTTGCAACAAAACAGCAATGGTTTCAGGAAAGTATAAAATTTCACTTTTATAAAAACGAAAAAAAAAAAAAATGAAATCATATAAGGCTTCGTGTTATGTGAAAACTTAGTAAACTGATAAATTGGATATGGAATCGTAGGTGGAAGGAACGCGGGTGGACGCATGGAAAAGATTGAGGTGGGAGGGGAGAGTATACAACTAAATGAGGATGGATGAAGTTTGTAATAACGTATGTCATTTGTTATTATCGGTTACATGCACCAACTGAATCACTGAACAAAAATCAATACGTGTTTCATTTGTTTCTTCCAGACCAAAACTAATAACTAAAACTTTGTTTTCCAAACTTTTACTCGCGTCATCTATCTTCTGAACCTCAGACACTTCCTCCCCCCACTCCTCGCCGTTTCCATAATCTTCTTCCCTTTCTATCCTTCTCGTGCCGTTACCTCTCTATATTCGTCCGCTTCCCTATTTCTCAAGAAAGATTTCTCTCTCTTTTTTTTTTACTTCTTCCTGGGCAGAAAGGAAGAAAATAAAAAGCCAATGATATAATTTAACTTCTACAAGCTCACGAGATCGCCAGTGAGTGCCGTTGACAGTAAGCGCATGCGCTCTAATTTAGCTTTTACATTTATCTCTCTCTCTCTCTCTCTCTCTCCCCCCCTTTTTCCCCTGGCAAAAAAATCGTTTTTATCTTTATTGACATGATGAGATAACTGTGAGTTAGTTTTCCACGTATTACTGCTGTGTTGTGCTGGATTGCATACCTTAATCACATTGTACGTAGCGCATGCGCAATACAAACAAAATAAAAGCGACGAAATACACATTTACACTGGGTATTTATTCACTATTTAGGACTAGTATATTAGCAAAATGTTTCTCCATCTGTACAGCTAGTTTCAAAAATATGGTACAGAATTTTTAAGGTAAAGAGATCTCATTAAAGTGATCAAAGCGTTAGTAAATATGAATTAAGAAACGCTTAGCGTTCGAAGAATTGACTTTGAGTTGTTTTTCTTAAATGCCTATTTTGACGTCAAGATGGCGGTAAGGTGGGCTGGGGACAAAACTATGTATAAAGCTTTAACTTTCCTTACATTGTTCATTTAAGGATCTTATTTTAAATGTCTAAATAGGCTGTATAAGAAAGGAAGACGACAAATATGTTTTAGTCGAACGAAAAGGCTTTTAAAACATCGAATACTTACATAATGGGAACAATTAGTATATTTGTTAATATCATTATTCAAACAAGGAAATGTAAGTTATAATTATTATATGTTTTCAGACTGGGTCAAAACAGCAATGTGTTTCACGATCACCTGGTTGTTGTATATTGATAGTGTTGCGGAGTGTTTTTAGCTGATATTCTTCGTAAATATCAATGTCATGTTCCCATTGCCTTAATTTAGTTCTAGTATTTCCTTACATATATGTTTCCCATAATATAGAAGGAAATGACACGTGATTTAGAAAAAAAAAATATTAGTTATCTGGTAGCGCTATCAACATGTAACAATCATGTGATTTTGAAACACATTGATGTTTTAAAACATTCTGGATTTTTAAATAAACAAAGATTGAAGATAATAATATTATAAAATGTGTTATAATTTATTTATCCTTGTATGTCGATTTTCAATAAATAAATTTATTATAATTACAAAGTTAAAAAAAAATGGCTTGAAATTGAAAAAAGAATTCTTGTTTGTGTACCGAGAAATATTTTTTCTTAGAAATGAGAACTCAGCATTCTCATTTAATTTAAAATGAGAACATACCGAATTAGGAATAAGACCAATAATCTTATTTCGAAACCGGCATGTTCTCATTTTCAATTAAATCTGAGTCCTGTTATCTCATTTCTAAGAAAATTGTTTCTCGGCATGCATAGATATTTTTTTTTGTCCTCAATTGTAAGAAACTTTTTTTTTTACTTGAATATTAATTTTATTTATGACCTTCAGGTTTCTCAGGCTCTGGTCGAAATAACTTTTTATTGTGTAGGTATGGTTACATGCTCCTGACGTACGTGCTTCCTGCGTACCGTGTTTCTGTCGTACATAAAAAATTTCGTCGTGCTTCTAGCATATAAGCAGGGGTGTCCAAAATATTATATATCTTTCATCCAGAGGCGAAGCAAAAGTTGAGGGGACGTAGTGTGAAGAGAAACTAGGGATTGAATATTATGTATAAACTTAGCAACAACCACTTCTATTCAGACAACTGCAACGTGTCAGAAAATAGGGGTATATTGTTATACATCATAATGCTTTAAAGAAGACTTTCTCAATGATTTCGAAGATATTTGATGATGACGATCTGCAGTGATTGTGGGATGGTGTTCTTCCGAACTTGTAACAGGAATGTTTTTCATTTTTAACAATGGAATAGTAACGTTTTGATTTTTACAACAATGTATAACTGACATCTTTCTGTAGTAATAAATAATGTTATAATGTTAAAGAATGTATTAACATAATTATAAGCAAAGGCCTGCTACTTTCTGACACATCAGTCAATTTTTTTTTTAAATTTCGAAGGTCCAAATGCAATATTTCAATTACGATAAGTTTAAATAATTTATTTTTCTCCAGATAATACAACGGAACCTTCACTTCCTTTCTTCCATAGTAGGCTAGGAAGTATTTATTAGCACTTTACTGGGGAAAAGTGGTAATCAAATATTGTGAAAAAAGGAAGTTTAAACTTTTACATCGAGGGCGGACTTCGGAAAGCCTCTGGAGAGGCTCGCCTCCTGTTGGTCAGATGTCCTGTTGTTGTGGAATATTCCTGTTTCACCAGACAAATGCCGTTATGGTACTTAGTTAAAGACTTTGACCGTTATTTTTCCCTTCCCTGTCCCCAGAAGGGAAGGGGGTGGACCATCCTGACTGAGATTTTCCAGGATTTCCCCTCAGTCTCACTAGCCGAATGTTGGAATTGTGCGTTAATGTCCTGGTGACGATACCTTCCTCAGTCTCTACCTTACCATATCCCGACCTGTGCCAAACATACCAAAAGGTTATAAATAAATTCAAATTCCAAAATTCCAAAAAGCTTGTAAAACACAACTATTTTATTTCAGAAAGATTTTGTTCTTTTCATGAAGATCGTTTGATTGATCACCCTAGTTATTCGAATTTCTCTAGAAGTATACAAAATACTCAAGACAATATGTTTTCTTAAAGAGAAATATTTCAATGTATTACTCTCAAATGTTTACAAATGAGTACTAGGTCTTATCTTAGATGTTCAAGGACATATACTCTAAACCTGAGTGTACGTGCATTGGACGCTAAGATTTTTTTAATGGCCCCACGAAAGTTGGATTACAGCGAAAACCATGCACGGGGAAGAGCGAAATGATTTTTTAATTGTAGTTCTTACGCTATTAGCAAGAAGCCGGGGCTACAGTGGATAGCCGCAGAATAATACCAAGATGGCTTCAGTGACCGGTACTAGGTACTAGCTCCACCGACTGTTTCAAGTGGAAGTAAATCAATTGTAAGAAAATACAGATTCCCTGCAGAGAAAAAGGTTTCTATACCAGCGCCCGTGGTCTAGTGGTTAGGGCTGTGTATTTCGGATCAGCAATGTGTAGGCAATCATGTTCGAGTCCAGCTAACCTCATTGACAATTTACATGGTTCTTCCTCAGTTTCAACGTTCGGTGATTATGCTTAGACCATATCCTCAGCCTCTACCTTCCCATTCCTTCACCCAGAAAAGTATGATTGCCAAGGGACGTCATCACTCTCAGACTTGACTGCTTAGAGGCCTAAACTACCTCTACATCCCGTAGAATTTAAATTAATGTTAAGAAAAAATAAGAAAATAATTTCAAATGGAAAATACTGCCATTAAACCTATCATAGGGATTATCAGCTCAGGTGGACACCAAACGGGCAAAACAGGTACAATTGTAGGCCATCTTCCACACAACAGTTTTAGCCTGACTCCAAAATGAATCTATCTCCCTTTGGCAAGTGTGACAACGTGCTACAAGCTTAGCAAATCAAACCAAAAAGTTTGAACAAGGTTAAATAGAGGAGTCTACGTTACAAGAATCAAGGTTGAAGTAATTTTGACAAGACAGGGGTGAAAAAAAAAACTTCTTAAAATAACATTAAAACGTTAATCTGGGTAGTAATCGAACCGAGGTGCTTTAGCACACTGATCTGATCCTGTAGTTATCAGACCACGGAAGCTTACCAAGATATATTTATAGTTTGTTCACCGGATTCCCAAGATGCCTGTAGTAAAAAAGTGGGAGGTGCCAGAGATTAGCTTGCGACTTCAGCGCCCTAAGACGAGAGCGGCAGCGCAACGAAATAAAATTCAATTAGATTTCAAGTTTAACAAGGTTTCTCACATATCAGGTTGTTCCAACAAGTTTGAATTAGGCTAGTTATAACAATTAGTTGTTTCAATAAGTTTGTTTCATCATTCATGCTTGTTTATGAAGTTTAACAAGATCAAAACAAGTGACTGACAGACAACCTTGTTACAAGATGACATACTATGTGGGTTTGTACAGGTAAGCTTCATCTTTGGCAGGTCGTAGTGAAAACGTAACCACTATGACAACGTACTGAGGTGCTTGTCGAAAAACTAGCATAATTATTTTTAAAATGGAGAAAAACAAAACAACTGAGAAGACGTGTCAGCATAGTCCCACCAGACTTAAAAACAGCAAAACAAGTGGAGGTCGCTCAACTCAAATTTGAAATCACTTAATCTCTCTATGCGCTTTGGTTGAGACGCATTACGGACGGATATTGAGACGGAAACAATATAACCAAAATTGTTTGCAAGCGGGGAGGTGGTGATAAAGCAGGAATTCTCAAGAGAAAAAGAATTGAGCGTAAAATCGCACATTGTTATGGGTATTGAAAATGACACGTCCGTTTCGGTAGAGTAAATACGCCCAGAAAAAGTGTCAACACAGGAAAAATGTAAACCCACAGGGACTGAGTAAACATATTATCATTCCTTGTTAATAATATCTAGACATATAAGATTACAACGATCGTTCTTATGTTAAATATTTTTGAAGGAAATCACGTGGCGCGATTGGTTCTTCTATCTCTGATAATGAGAAAATGGTCTAACCGGACTACTAACCCGTCTTCGCTCGCTCGGCATTATCGTGTCCGTGAAATATGTATAAAAAATTATGAAAATGTGAAAAAAAAAGTAAAATGAAGTATTTATTCATAAGTAGTAGCAAAAAGAAGTAATGTACTTGCGAAAAGAATAGAGAAAATAGTCATCCGGGCGGGAATTGAACCCGGGTCAATGATTTACCGCATGAGCTACCGGAACAGCTACTTTCGAAAGTATTGTTTTAAGCACACACGTTATTTTGCTGTATAATACGTGACATTATTACCGGACGTATCTCCTTTCCCGAGAACCTCCTGAAGAAACTACTTACAATTCTTACCTGCGACACTAAACCAAATCTGCACCGATCATTACCACAATTGAAAACAGCAGGGTAAATCGTGGTCACTGATTTAAAATATGAAATCAGGTTCTGTCTGCTTGCTTTCATTGAAAAGCTATAACGTGTGTTAGAACCAGAACTAAAACGGTACCGGGTCAAGTTTTGGACCGGGTCACCGGTTCTATGTTTGTGACCCGGTCAGATCCGGTGACCGAGAGAGCAAAGCAGAGATTTAATTCTTCCCTTATTACACATTGTTACGTTTAAACAGTGTTTCTCTCGTGGTGAACGGGACCGTAACTTTTAACCCCCCAGAACACGAAAAATACGACGACAAAACGTTCGTCAGTTATAGTAATAATATATGGAAACACTCCCATATTCCCGCAGAGAACAAAAATACACTCACTTCCCCCTCACTCGAAAAGACTATTCTGAAAAAAAAAAACATGTGTTTGAAGTATTAAATAAAATAAAAACATTAAAATATTTTAAATCTGTCAAAAATGAGTTTCCGTATACATAAGTTCACTTCTCAAGAAATCGCACACATTACAATATTGATTGATTCAAACCATAGAAACAAGACCAGGTTACCGGGTAAAGATTTGGGCAACTGGGTCAAGATTTGGGCCACTGGGTCAATTGGATCAAGATTTGATCATTGACTGAGTCACAGCCGTCATTTGGGTCAAGGTGTCCGAGCCATTCGGGTCAAAACCGGTTCACCGGATCAATAGGGACATGTTTTAGATCAGGTCACCGGTCACCTGTGTCAGCGCCAGGACCGGGTCAGGACCCCTGCCCATTTGGGAGGAGAAGAGAGGGCTAGAAAGCTCACTTTTCACACCTACACTTCTTCTTTCTGGAAGCTTATTAAAACACTTTTCTTCACTGATCTGCAATGTTCAATTAAGAACAGATATGATACATTTCAACAGACGCACACACACAACAAATTCTCGACAGAACTTTCCCACCATTTGAGCACGTAAAGAAGGTGTAAACAACAAACACTTTCTCATCCAAATTCGAAAAGAAGAACTCAAAAGTGTTGTGTAGCAGCCGACGGAGCTTTCTGGTAGCAATTTCTCTCTCAAGCCCTTTTAAGACCGCATATAAGACTGGGTTGCCGCCGAGCAATTACTCCGGGATGAACCTTAATTAGAAACAGGAAGAAAGAAGACGGAGAAGAAAGATATTAGAGGAGAAAATTGCAGAAGGCGGAGGTGAAGACGAGAGGATCTGATCATTTTTTTGCACATGCGCAAATGAGTTCTTTATCTTTTAATTCATTCCTTTCTTTTTTTTTCAATTACTTTTCTGTTCTTTCTTAGTATATCAAACAGTTCTGCTTTTAAACGATACTTTGATTAATTCAAGGGATTGTGGTGGAAGAAGGGCCTATTCCACATTTTTGATAAATCGAGAAAAATAGAGTTAAACCACTCCAGTAGCATGCATAGAAAGAAATCGTTCACTTTACTTCGATAACTCCACCACTTGAATGTTTTTCTTTCAATGATTAAACGTTATTTAAACGTTTAATCTTTGATCAGCTTTGAATCCAACGTTACAGTTGAGGACATTTAACGGTTTTTGAAACGATTACGCGTTTTTAAACGTTTAATCGTTGATACAGCATGAATACAATGTTGAAGAGACGGTTAACGGTGTTTCAAACGATTACATGTTATTTAAACGTTTAATAGTTGATCCTGTTTTGAATACAACGTGAAGAGTCGGACATTTAACGGTTTTTCAAATGATTACGCGTTTTTAAACGTTTAATAGTTAATCCAGCTTTGAATACAACGTTGAAGAGTCGGACATTTAACGGTTTTTCAAACGATTACATATTATTTAAACGTTTAATCGTTGATAAAGCTTTGAATATAACGTTGAAGAGTAGGACATTTAACAGGTTTTCAAACGATTACATATTATTTAAACGTTTAATCGCTAATATATCGTTGAAGAGGCAGGCATTCAACAATGTTATCAGTAAATCTGACAGAATTTTCAGTTCGGGAGGGGAGTGTGTAAATAGAATTTTGTATTTTTTTTTATATATAGTTTATTAACCGTAATAATTATAAAGTTAAAGGTGTGTGTGCTCGAGAATTTAAGGATGACACCCACCATTGGAGGACTGAGAGAATGTCATCAACATACACGGTACATGGGACTTTTCTCTTTAGAAATCATCATACGAAGGGAGTCAAAGATCTTTTTTTTTAACATGGATTTAACATATCGGTGGTACTATGAACCACTGTGGGTATGCGAACAGTTCCATATTTTTCTTCTTATAGATGTGCCTTTCAGGTTATGTATTCAGTACCGTTCCAAGTCTTTCGATATACTTGTAATGAATTAATTTTATTGGCAATATTCTCAAAATTTGGCACCGTTCATATGTTCAAAAATTCATAATTAGCCTCATCATTATATTTAGTTATTTTCTATGGACTACTGATGAAGGTCAATTTTATATCCACAAATCTCGTCCACTTTCTCTTTTTATTTTTATTTATTTTTCTTTGAGAAAAGACGTAGTGAGCACAAGTATACGATATATATGTAATAACGGCACCAAATACTTGTAATAAGAGCATATTGGCATGATGAAATTAAGCTATTTATATTCAAAATCTTATATGATCATTCATTTGTCACACGTGACGGCAACAATATAGATAGTCTTGGAGAATTTAAGCAAGGGACTAACAAATACATTTTACACGTAGACCCCCTACTTTTACTCTGGATTCAGAACTGTTACTGGGTTTGTTGTTCATTTAGATACGAACTGTCAGCAAAAAAAAAAAAAAAGAAGTCATCCTGCAATCATATTAAGACCAACTAAAGAAAATTCCATTTTCGCGTGTTCCAAACCAATTGGGCTCAAAAATGAAATTGTACATATAAGCTCCGCCAACAATTGTGTTCACCCCCACCCCCACCCACCCCGATGACAAATTTATCTAAATCACACAAAACGATCCTGATCTGTATAATTTTTCAACCCCCCACCTCCTTACAGTGTCATCGCAATAAAGTTTATGTTTCCTCTTCGTCTACCGCCCTACCTATCTTTCTTTCTTTTAGCTATTTGTAGATGGCGTACCTAGCTGTGACTTGTGACATTATATCGGTTGCCAGTTGATGACTATCCCCATCAAAGCTTTATCTTGCTTTGACATCGACATCTCTGTTAAGCGGTGCAGAAGGACAAGAAGAATGAAAACAAGGGACCATTTTTAAAGAGAAAAAAAAAAGAGAAACAGAAACAGATAGATGAAGAAAGAGTGGATAATGATAGAAAAGAAGGAAAAACGAGGAAGCGATAAAAGAGGGCAGGAGAGGTGGCTGGAAAACAGTCAGTAAGGGCAGCTGATTCAATTAGTGGAAGCAGGTTGTATAGAGACTTCAACCGGCATGCCACCTGGAGAAGTCCAATCAAGGAACCACAGTAGAATGAATATTGGTTATATGAGAGAGGCCAGGATATCAAATACTACTTTTGGATCCCAGGCAGGAAATCCTGAATTTTTCCCCCCATTAAACAATAAAAAAAAAGAAAAGGCTAGAAGGTGATATTTTTGGGCTTATCTCTTTCATCGTTACGTGTGGTCTCCCCTGTTTCACAATGAAAAATGTTTGGTAGGTAAAAATCGGGTTTTTACCCAAAGACCTCATTTTTCGTCCGTCACCTTATGTAGGCAAGAAAGCAAAGATGGCGCTCAACAAATGTTATAGTGATCATTTAACATGAAGTTGTTAATGTCAGCCGAAAGAGGGAGTCAGGTGAAAAGAGCAGGAAATTCTGAGGGAAATATAGAGATCAGGATGTGATATACGTTAAGGCAATATATCAAAATCATATTCTCTGTTCATGATAAGACTTAACGAAAGGTTCTGTATATTCACAAGGTCATTGGAATTGTGGGATGTTAAATGAACTGTGTAGCTTATTCCAACATCTAGATTAACAAGTATTAACTTATTCCAGCACCTAGATTAACAAGTCTTAGCTTATTCCAGCACCTAGATTAACAA
>JAGDQP010005593.1:11285-24900 GCA_022664845.1 Lepisma saccharinum
ATTAACAAGTCTTAGCTTATTCTAACACCTAGATTAACAAGTCTTAGGTTATTCTAACACTTAGATTAACAAGTCTTAGCTTATTCTAACACCTAGATTAATAAATCTTAGATTATTACAATATCTAGGTTAATAAGTCGTAGCTTATTCTAACACCTAAATTAACAAATCTTAGCTTATTCTAACACCTAGATTAACAAGTCGTAGTTTATTCCAACACCTAGATCAATAAATCTTAGCTTATTCTAGAACCTAGATTCATAGTAGGTTCTTCGTTGGTGCAAGTGCAATCAGCACCCTGCCTCCAGTTGTAAGAATATGATTAACAGTTTTATGTAGATACTTTACAACTGAAACTTAACATTACTGGAAGAGTCCGTCTCAGAATTGACTTATTTACAACGTCATGGCATCAGAAAGGTTAAATGAAATGACCTTGACAACTGCTGACAGCAGTGATTGAATGGTCTAATATACTAGGTTTTAGTTTAGAACCACAGTGTTCCAAGTTTGAATCCTGGGTGAGGTATACTCACACCCATACTCAAGGTCTTTAACCGGGCCCTTATTTTAGACACAATTCAGGCTTTTGTTTCGTTTGTCTAGCATTTTCTTGCCGCTAGATCACGGTGCTGGGTGAATTTATGATAGTTGTGCAAGTACGGAGACCCGTTTCTTTCTCCTACACATAGTATTTTTCCTTTGCAGTTCAAATCATAGGTGTATATTTGGACCCGACCTTGCTCAACCTCGACCTCGCGACGGAACTTCAACTTCGACTTCACTCGACCTCGACCTCGCGATCGAGCTTCAACCTCGCGATGGAACTTCAACCTAGACCTCGCAATGAAACTTCGACCTCGAACTCACTCAACTTCCACTTTGCGATGGAACTTCAACCTCGATGTCCCTCAACATCGACCTCGCGTTCGAATCTCAACCTCGACTTCACTCAACCTCAACCTGATTCTCGAACTTCAAGGTTCGAGGCCAAATGAGGTTGAACCTCGCGAGGTTCAGCACCTATGGTTGAAATGGTGTCAGTTCTGTTCAACCATTTCCCACCAATTCTATTCGAAAGGAACTAAAAATGAAACGAAGCCGCAATAACATTTCAGAAATAAGGTACAGTCAGGGACTAATCGTAGATTATTCTGTAGTATGTAAGACTCCGCTCGAAGTGTTGTAGCCGGCTGATACAATCTGAGGAGAGAGATTAATGTCCACCAGATTCTCGATTCGAATCTCAGTTGGGTTTCTAAAACTGTTCTGAGTTCCATTATTCGTTTATTTTAAAATTTAACAGCTCATAGAATTGAGACTGATTGAAGTCATTAATTATTACTAAAACGCTAGTAGAAAAACACAATTAATCGAAATTTATGAGAGTTTTGTATGTAATTTTGAATCAATTAAAATATCTTTAAATTGAACTAGTTAAATTCCCTCATTGGTCCAGTTCGATGAAACTTTCTTTCAAGTTCACCGCAATATAGTAGATTTAGAATAGGGATTTCTAATATGAAATACTTGCGCGTATGATGTGGTAAGCGTTACGCTCTAGTGGAGGTGTTTAATATGTAGTGAAATTAGTTGAACTCCGCATATTGTGAATTAATTAACCATCAGTTCAATGCTTGTCGCCGTACCATTCCAGACCTTCTACAGTAAATAAGGAAATTGAAATAAGTCGACAACAGTGCACTCTATAAACCGATGGAGCAAACAGTATTAGGTGAATATTTGTAATAACGTGTTGGTTTAACATCACGATTAACCCTTATTCAAATCAAGCATACTGTGACGTGTGAAGAGAACAGTGATTCCGCCAGACCCCCTATGAGGGTGTCACACCCTCAATTATCGAGAGCACTCGCAATTTTGAAATGTTTACGGTCAAAAAAAAGATAGAATCCGTGCAAAACTCCACTTACATCCTCCGAATTTTGACTTTTTCACCCCTCCAAACTGAAAATCCTAGCGGAGTCCCTGGAAGTAGAGTAGATGCTGTACGATAATCGTAAGGGAATGGACAGTGGCTGGACGGTGCTGAAACCAAAGTAGATGTCATAAAATATTTTGACAATACTATAGGTGATGTCCATAAAATCATTACCGCTTTCAAATACTATGCCGAAATTTACGAAATGGACCGGCAAGGATTTTAAGGTTTTTCTGAGGGAAGGGGAAACAAAGTTAAAGTTTGGGTGAGTGCAAGTGCAGTTTTGCACGTTTTTTTAAATCGATTTTTGACAGTAAAAATTATAAAGTTGGGGCGTGTTCTCGAGAATTTAAGGGGTAACACCCCCAACAAATGGGACCGGCAGAATCACTGACCGGTAGTTTAGTTAAGATGCAGTCGTCGTTGAGCAATAAGAATTACGAAACAGAAGGCAAATGATGTAAGGTATGAAACATCCTCGATTACCAGCCATCACTACCTAAAATAGTGTTTTTCAATCTTTAAATAGTCACGGACCGACGAACCATAGGGAAAAGCTTTCAAGGACTGGGGAGATACCAGTAAGTTGGAAGTTTATTTGACGCTCAGAAGATGCCGACACCTTCAGGTTCTAGTTGTTTTCGAGAGGATCTGTACATTTTAAACTTAATCTATGCAATACGTAATTAAATGTATTAATATGACAAGGATCGGTGTAATAGCATAGACCCAATAATATATAGACTTAGCACGCTTCTCCATTTCTGTCTGCGCTAAAACTGAAGGGTTTTGCTACAGGAGCACGTGATTTTGAATTCATCCGCTAGGTAGCTCTGGCATAGACCTTCTATTCTATTATGAGGTCAATGTCAGAGCTACCTAGCGGATGAATTCAAAATCACGTGCTCCTAAACCCATTAGCTTTAGCGCAGACAGAAATGGGGAAGCGTGCTAATTTATCTATTATTAGGTCTTGATAATAGTTTCGCGGTCCAGCGGTTGAAACCACTGACCTAAAAAAAAGACGTAAATAAGGATACGAGAAAATATGATAATAAGAAGAAGAAAAAGAAAACAAACAATACAAGATCTCGTCTATATGCTATGTATAAAAATGGATGTATGCTCCGGCATAACTCTTGAATGCCTGGAGCAATTTCAACCAAAAATAGTACACATATCAATTACAATCTGAAAAAATATTGTGGGGGTAAGACATCCTTAGGACTGGGAGTGATAAGGGGTGACGTAAAAATGGTGCAATCAGTTAATTGATCCCCTGCTCATAGCATGTGGGTTTCGTGGTGGACAAACATCATGTACGTGGGTTTTCCCGGGGTTTTCCCGGGGTTCTTCCGTTTTCTAACACTTTTTTTTTAAATCCACCAATTCTCCCATACTCATCCATGCGGCCTGAGCCAAAGTTGTCTAAAAGTCTTGAAATTAAATTGAATTCAAATAGATCATAATTGTCATATATATATCCTTAGAGACTGAGCAACCCACACCACAATGTGGTATACCAGGTTGACTACCTCGAAGTGAAAAATCGCTTAAGTCGAATTTGTGGAAGTTGGCAAGAGAAACACTGAATATAGTGGGCGGCAGTGTTGCCAAGCGTTCATGTAAGTCTGTGTATAACTTATTATATATGGGGTGGAGGTGGGTGTGTTTGTGTGTGTTAAAGAGTGAAAGTGTGTGTGTGTACACATGAAATATCCTTCTTGTTAGTCAATCGTCAATCCTTCAACCATATTCCACAAACGACGGGAATGAACAAGGAAAGGAACAAACCCGTTAACAGGAAATTGCCACTAACAACTACATGTCAGAATACTGTGATGAATAAGCGATATGATATTTGGTTTTGTCCCGTTACCAGGAAAAGGAATTTTCCCTATGTGAAAATTATTGACAACCATCTAGTACCAACAGCTGGTCGGAAAATGGATTATTGCTTTTTCTTCCCCGTTTAATACCAGAGCTGAAACTCTGTTCAATACACTGTACTGTAACTGAGTTTTAAGTGGACTCTCTGTTTCGTTACATTTCCAAGATTCTTATACTGTGTAATTTTCGATCATTACTATCGTTAAATGTGATTGAATGAAAAAAGAATAGTTTGATTAATGTTCAAGCAAAGCTTTAATTAATGAAGTTGCTTTAACATATGTTTATTTGTTACACTAATATCCGAAAAATAAAAACAAAGTTTCATACAACTACTTTTCTAACGATTTTTTGAAAAGTTTCAACACTATCCCAGACGCTATAAAATTGTATAAAATGGTTACTGGAACAAGTCGATAAAAATCTTTCAAAAAGGTCTCACATCAACATCCAATGAAAAATTTAATTGACTATATAAAACTGATATTTCTAACACATGGCCATCATCGCAGTAAGGACCCTGGAATTTCGAAACGGAAAATGTAAAGATACATAACTGAATCTGACCTCTTTTAACTAAATCGATCAACAGCTTTTAAAATACTTTCACTAATATGTAATGACAATTAAAATTGGTTTTTATAAAGCTGTTCCTTTTAACGAAGTCCTTTAACATCTTTCAATATTATTAAAATGGCTGCTCTTTTAAAAATCTATATACATACATATCTTTTTCACATTGTTTCCTTTATGATAAATGTCTTGCTAAAACTGCTACTGCAATTTTAAGAAAAAAAATTGATCAGCATATTTGAAAGTAGGGGCTCCATAGTCTAGTGGTTAGAGTGTTGGACTCATGTCCGCGTAGTCCCGGGATCAATTCCCGGCTGGAGTTAAATTTTTCGGCGTCCATCCAGCGTGGGGAGTCACGTGAACAAAGACGTGACGGCCACTCCGTCTAGAAAGTCCTTAATGCACCTGTTCGTGGATAGGTAGCACGCAAAGCTGACCACACTGCCGTCACTAAGGTGGACGCAGTTCCACCAAGCGCGGACAGATGGTGTTCGGGGAAGGCTCAGGATCTATCGGTCTGTAACGCCGGTGATTATTATATATTATTATATTTGAAAGTAAGTCTGTCAATATCTAAGGACAGTAAAAATTTAAGTAAACAATATTATGTTTGCCAAAACAGTTTCATGGAATTGCTGAATTTAAAGAAGTAATTTTACGTGATAGACAAAATCGTTTTTGCTAAATTTCTACTCTTAAGTAGGTATAATAAGCACGTAAGATGTCAGAGCTGTATGAAATTCTTTTGAAGGATGTGTCTAAGAAATGAATACTTGTTAGGCAAATGTAAAAAATGATGAAATACAATCAAATGATAAGCTTTTGTAAAATTGTTTAGCAATACTGAACAATAAGATAAGAACAACAACTCGAAGCGTTGGATAGCGTATATCTCACCTACTTAAAGGCCCGGAAAAGTTGTATATTTAACGACACCATATAAGTCTTGTTTCATAATACATTCACGGCTTTTCAGTTGTTCTATTCATAGTTTTGTCCAAATTGTTTAAATGTGAGAACATGTTATACTCACACAGTATCTGGTCACGTTTACGCAATGAAAAGATTAAATGTATGAACATAGTCTGAAATTAGTGAATTGTAAGAGGTTATTATTATTATTATTATTTAGTGTATTGATGAATTGCAATGTGTGTAGAAGCTTTCATGATGTGTAGGTATATCAGCGTTGCCAGTCAACGCGTCCTTGCCATGGGTATCTTACACCATATCGGCAACACAATAATGTTTTTGATTTTTATTTTGGCTCCTTGGATTACATTGACAGTTAGCTATGGTGTAAGTCCATCTCAAGCCTAAGACATGATGTCACCCCATAGACTATTCCGGGGGAAATAATGGGAAAGGTCGAAATGCGAGCACGAAGGAAAATGGAAAGTGCTTAAGAGAGTAGGACAGAGGCTAACAATAATGAAAACAATGAAGAACAGAAATAAAACTGGTTAGGACATTCTTTTACGCACGATATGCATACTAAAGGTATTGAAGGTATGATTGAAGGGAAAGGGGCAAGAGGAAGGAGACTTCTTGACAGTATTAAGGAAAATAGATCGCACGCTAGAACAAGAGAAAAGAGGCTGTATGAATGAAGAGAGCTTAACATCCCTGCAAGTACCTGTCTGCAGAACATTAATGAGTGGTTAGGTTCTTACTCGAGCCACATTCGCTTGGTAGGAATTTTGGGGGAACCTCTGTGACAATAGCAGGACCCGAACCCGCGTACCTTTTGAATGCTGATTCTAAATCCCAAGAATATCGTCGCTAGACCATGGGCGCTGAGTAATGATCCAATTTATGTCCATTTTGGAAAGAAGGAAGTGACCTACAATTCATTTATTCCAGTTGGTTCACTATCATACAAGAATCATGTCAAAAACACATCAACGATTAATCTGTATCACCCTGCTGTTTCTTTTTTCTTTTTAGTTATGAATAGTCTTAATAAACGATGTTTCGCGTGAAATACAAACATCAATGAATACTGTGAAGATGAGGGGTTGGATGGTGGTAGTGGGGACGGTGAGGAGGAAAGCGATGAAGATAATGATGTGCACATAGCATATCACGCTATTGCATCAAATAATAGACTGGCTCATACATATCTGTGGTTCCGATTATGAGTTTGTTTGTGTGGTGCTTTCATAATCGCACACACCCACACATCAAGACGACGCTCGTTCTTTGTTATTCTCTGCTGTGATTGACTTACTTAATAGAAAAAGATTGGTCAATATTGTATCAGTTAAAATGCGAGACAATATATGCACCTACATATCCTAGGCTTAAGTTTACGATTTACGGGATTGGGAATTCAAATCCCGGCTGAGGCATGTGGCGTTTTAAACAGTTTATTTGAACAGAGATGAATCCGTCAGTCGTAAATGTCGACAAAAGGTTTATCAAAAGCTTCTTTCTTCCTAATTTAGCAAATGGTTGCTGTGTCAGATGTTAACCAGTATTTCAGGGGGGAAAAAAATCTTCAAAATGATTATCGGAACTTTAAAAGTTAATATTAATGAAATTTACAATATCTTAAGTTACTGGGGACACTTTACTCTGTTCATGGCCTTTAAGCAAGGAATCATCCCTACGTTCGTACTAGTCTGACTAAGGGATACAGTGGGAAACCTGGGTTCAGAATGACTCGTTCCGGGGTTTGAGACCGGAACCAACTCTCGAAACCTCTACTGTATCTATTACAAGAAGATAGAACTTGGTTTCTTACTATAGCTGTGAGTAGAACTTTTTTAGTCTAGTTGTTATAAGAAAATAGAATTTTATGTTACTATACCTGTTATAAAACGGTAGAACTTTGTTTTTACTAAAGTACTTATAAGAATGTAGAGCGTTGTTTTTACCGTTGGTGCTATAAGGCGGTGGAACTTTTGTTTTTACTACAGCTGTTATACGAAGATAGAACTTTTTTTTTTTTACTATGTTCTTCATTTGGGAAATCTATAATGTTTCTCCTTCCTTCGTGGAAATAAGTTGCGTGTTTTCAGGTCTGTTGTCGGACTCCAAAAGAATGTCTGTCTGCTGAAAGGACCGCCATTTCCTTATCATTTTTTATTTTTCTGTCTTCGCCAGAGGACCATAATATATTTCCTACTAACGACCCTTCCTGTCCAGTAAGAATACCCAAATCCCACGCAAAACTTTGGGTTAACATTTTATCCACGACACTATTAAATAGAGTCCATCACACACACACACAAACTTCCATCAACGACAAAGTGGACGAATTCGCATGCAAAACGATATTGAGTGCGCTGCGTGTTGTGCGTGTAACGAATCTCGCCCAAGATTCCTTCACGACAATATAGTCTGGAGTGTTTGTTGTATGGCCATGATTTTATACAGAAAAACACGAAAGAATAATACAATGAACTGATTTATGTTTCTGAGAAGCTGCAGTTTATTGTTTACATTTCTCTAATCATGATTTATACTGTCTCACAAAGTATTTATACAATCCATTGCTTTACTTTCGTTTTACATCTAATTATAGCAGTGGACTATAAGTGACGGTGTGCCAGATTAAATATTTGTGAGGTATCAAACCCGTCGAGAGAAGAAGCTGTACTGAGAAAAAATCTTGGGAAACCTTAGTTAAGATGCCGGTCGCTCGAGACATATACGTAAAAGATACTAATGATTTTCCTTTTGTACATGGACTGGAATGTTCATACGCTCCAACATATAAAATATGTGAGGCGGAGCCTAGTCGGGGGAACTGTGCATACAAGTTACTGCCACGCTTCAGTAGGCATGGTACCGAGACCGAGACTATTCTTGGTCTCGTCTTGAATTCGAGACCAAGACCGAGAATGAGACTAAGGCCCAGGAATCGAGACGAGACCGAGATTCTATGCATCGAGACTAGACCAAGACCGAGAACGAGACTAAGGCCCAGGAATCGAGACGAGACCGAGACTCTATGCATCGAGACTTACTCGAGACTAGACCAAGACCGAGACTTATCCCTCGAGACGAGACCGAGACTTACCTCTCGAGACTCTCGTCTCGATCTAGACTATAAGCTTTATTTTCATGAATGTTGATAATATTAATTTAATGCTTTTGTTGATGTTGTTTCATACTAGAAGAAGTCTCGTGACAATAAGTTTCATTCTGATAATTTTTCTTTAACATGTTATATTGTAGCTTTAAAATATGACTATAAGTCATATAAGTAGCCAGTTATCAATCCTAAACTATTTTCTGTAGCCTTTCAATAATAATATAAAAATGATTCGGGGGCGGATAAATACAGACATTTATTTTCTTCTCCGAATTTTCATCCCCATGCTTTCTCCTAACTCTAGTCTTTATATATATATATATATATATATATATATATATATATATGTTGACACTCTCCCATTTATATCAGCCTCTGCTAGACTGATCCCGTAAAGACTGTAAAGCATACGTCAAGAAGCAAAACTGTCCAAATTGTAATATAGATCTTTTCTTACACCATTCATTTATTATACCTTTAAAAAATGGAAAGATTTTTGCAATACTAACCGGTACCTTAGGAAAGAGGGAGACATTATGTATATTTCTACGTATTTGTAAAGAAGAAAGTCGGAGCTCAGTCGCGGGACATCTCAACTATCTTCGTAGCCATGGTAGTTCCTGATTCGAAAGTTGTCGACAGACAGACATAGCGATTGTATAATACTTCCTAGCACTTGTTGCTGAAGCCTAAATGTTGTATAAAGTTTCCCTGTATGAACTCCTTAGTTCATGTAGAGGAAATTCTGCACAACCTATCACGTAAATATACCTGTACATTCGATAAAAACAGTATTGTTTTTATGAAAATCAAGTGAGGCGAAGTGAGCGTCAAATTTGGATTATTTATATGTCATTGGTGAAGTTTCGCCGAGACCTCTCGAACAACAACTCAACCACCTTCGTAACCCTAGTAGTTCCTGAGTCGAAAGTTGTTGACAGACGGACGTAGAAAGGATATAAAATTGTACATAGTATGTCTTAGACACAGTAAGGCTATTTTCTTTACCCTATTAAGCTATGCTTTGCTATGCATTTTTGGAATGACATTTTAATCTAACAATTCAGATTATTGCAAATACCAATGTGCTTATTTCAGTTTATAAGATTCGCAATACGCTATTTGAAAGTTGCGCTAGCGGGGACACACTTCACTTTTTTTCTTTTTGCTTTAATGTATGGACGTGCAGTCCATACCTATGAATTGGTTATTTTAATCAGTCAAGAGTGGTATTGTAAAATAATTGATTCGTGTGGTTGTGGAGTGCGGTAAATGCAATTTTCAATTTCTTTGTACTTGATTATTTCCTTGTACAAAATTTCACAATAAGTAAAAATTTTGTCACGTACTGTACATTGTTAAAATTTTTGTTAACGTTTCTAGGAATTCTACGGGAAGTTTCGCAAATTTTTTTATATTTCAAGTTCTTTCACTGTAATGGAGAAAAACTCAGAGTCTTTTCGTATGATTATCTGGATATTTTTTTCGTTCTCAGTTCTGCCCATGCGCAGAATGAGAAAACTGTTTCTTATCGTAACTGTGCATGCAATGTTGATCAAGAGTTTTCTGCCGCCATTTTGATCAGTTCTTATTTTGGTAGAAACGGGAACTATTTTGAATGAATGGAAATTCGGAACCCGAATTGGCAAATATATAAATGATTAAAATGTGGCGTAAGTCGTAAGATCAACTTAGTTTATGACTTCGGGATTCATCCAACATAATTCTAACGCTCTATACTGTTTTATTTTTACTAGAAATTGAGAGCAGTCAGTACGACGCTGGACTTTTGACTAATGAACCCGTGTTCAGATCTTTAGATTCTTTTTTTTTTCCCCCAATATTCCTGAGAACTGTATGATGGATGCCTCCCAAGTACTGAGAGAAATCGAGGGTCCAAAAATTACATTCCAGTCGTGTTTTTTTGGGGGGAAAAGTTACAGTAATTTTGTTATTGTTACAATAATTCTATAAGAACTGCACTACGCATTTTGGTATTATTCCATTCTAAATTTAGGTTTTTCGAAAAAGGCATTATAAAGACAAAATAACAGGCGCTACGGGAAATTTGTATATATTTCCTGCTGAAAAAATATTCTCGGCAGAAGTCTAGACTGAGAAATGTAAGGAAGTCTATACTCTCTGCACTTTTTATCAGGTAAAAACTCGTGGATAAACTACATGAAAGACATAATGTACGAGAAGTGTGAAAGAACAGTAAGCGTAAGGATAATAGACAGGCAATATTTTTTCAGAAGTATTCGCATGGCTTCTGTTATGAATAGAACTCATGTGGAAACACTTCCGGTACGAATAGCTCACTCTCGCGTAGCTTGAAATAGAAGTTACACCGAAAAGCGCTCAATCCAGCAGCTCGAGTTAGGTCTTGTCGGGAAACTGATCCGAAGATCCCGGGTTCGAACCTTGGTGTCGGTTATTTACATTTTTTTAATGAAGAAAATTAAAGTTTTTTATGTAAATTCACAAAAGGATATTTAATAAAAGTAGTGATTTATAATTTTAAAAGAGGTCACTAAAAACTAGGATGTATATAAACCCACCAGGGCAGGATGCACACAGAGCGAAGCGAGGCGCACGAAGGGGCACACGGTGCGTCCGGATGGAGTTGGGTGGCGTTAGCCGCAGCCCCCGATTAGCAGTGAGCATACGCAAAAGTGCTGTTAACTCAAGAGTACTGTGCCGTACCGGAAATGTTTCCATGTGGGTTCTCCTTAAAGAGAAGCCACTCCAAATAATTCTGAAAAAATCTTGCAATTGACACACTTATTCGCATGGCTCATCGGACAAAAGAAAGACATGGAATGTTTATTTTTTAATTCGATCAAACTTTAGCTCATTGCCTTTTATGAGAATAATTAAAATGCAGATTTAATCAATGAAAAAGAATAATGAGTGCACGTTACACGTATGATATTTTTGAGAGTTTCAAAAGGTGGTCAACAGATGTCTCTACTTTTGATAACAGAAAAGCGAAGGGAGCATCCTTTTTATATGTAACTAAATGGTTGTTTCATTGTTTAATTGTTGGCACAGTATTTAATGTCGTTGAGCTTTGATTAGTAACTAAACTATAACTGTTGATGTCTAGTAATTTAATGTTGTAAAAATTAATTGCTTTAAATGGATGTACCGTCTTCGTACATAAATACATTTTGGAGTGACGACCTGATGAGAGGGGAAATTATGTAGTATCCTGTGCTTAATAAATCATTTAATAAGATTTGATGAAACATTTGCTCGTGGTCGCCCATGCTGTTCCTAAGCGCCGCAGTGATCATAGGCCGATACCTATAATATTATTTGCTGTGTAGCTAGTTGGAGATATTTAAACTGGATGACTATACATGATAATCATCCTAGATCCTGTTACTATTACCTTCTCGGCCGTACAATTTTCCGTTCTTTGCATGTTAACTTTACATGCTTCAGGATATCTTTACATGACTACATTCTTTAGTGATAAAATTATATACCTGGCATGTATAACTTGTCATTCATTCTGTATTTCAATACATTCTAATTGAACTGTAAAATATTATAGGAATTCTTGTAGAAATAGAATTCCTGTATAAATTACATTCCGGGGAATGTATTGGATACAGTCCTTCTAACGAATCCTGTTTCTACAAGAATTCTTGTATACAGGTACGTAATTCCGAATACAATTTTTCTTAGTGGGGTTGCCTAGCTTTTCTTAGGAATGTTTCGGAAAATCTTTAACAGTGTGTACGTTCATTTATTTCTATAAATCTGATAGAAAATTTCGACTAAAATGTAAATGTTTCATTTTTAACGCAACAGCTATTCAGTCAATTTAAATATTAATTATAAAAAGCAAAACGTAAATGTTACGTATACCAATTTCGCAGTTTGTGAAATAACATAGATCAGTTTCCATAATAAAAATATTTTCATGTAGCTCACTTATTGGTATTCTATACATCCTAACTAAAGCTTTATATTACTTTAAAACTGTAATGTTTTCCTATCTAATTCAGAATATTATTTCTAATCAACCCCAAATTAACAATGTAACAAACTATGGTAATAATATATGAATATTCTTGTTCTTGTACTGAGATCGGAAAGCCTGCGTACCCATTTCAAACAAGTCAAGGGACAGCAACTTTTAAAAGTCTTTCTAGACTTTCGAGACGAGACCGAGACTGACGTGTCGAAACTCTAGATCGAGGCGAGACTGAGGTTTACAATCGAGACCGAGACCAAGACCAAGACCGGAATTTTCAGATCGAGACGAGACCAAGACCAAGACTGTCCTTAAAAAATTCGAGACTAGAACGAGACTGATGACAGTCTCGTCTCGTCTCGTCCAGATACCATCCCTAGGCTTCAGTAGCGAGCATCTTATTTGGATGATTAATGTTCTGTTGGGATAATTGCGTGACCTTTCCTACGACACCTCAACCACATTTCTAGTCCTATTAGTTCCTAAGTTGTAAACTGCCTGCCCCCATCTCCGGAATCGCCCCTGATAACTAGATGATTGATACGGGTATGAACTCGTCTTGCGGCGACCTTTCCAACGATACCCCAACCACCCTCCTAGACATAGTAGTTCAAAAGTTAGGAGTTATCGACGGACAGATGAACAGTGTGGTTCTATAAGGCTTCACAGCACTGTATCACCATACAAAGTAAACGGACAGAAATATGTAGAGTTGGAGCAAGAAATAAGGAGATACTTAAAAGTGTTTTTAGAAGAAAAAAAACGAAAAGAAGAAGAAGAAGCAAATAAATTGCAAGTCGCAAGAACCCGCAAGAATGCAACAGGGAAACCTATTGTTGTGAAGCAGTTGTTTTTTTTTCATACATCTTCAAAATTGTCTGTCGTATCTATGTTGTCTTCCTCTCCAGCGTTTTTTTATTATTATTATTTTCTCTATATTTCTTTATTGTCAAAAGAGGATGAGAAAACGAAGAAAAGAGAAGAATCAAAAACTGAGGACAGGCACTTTTCTTGGAGCAAATAAAAACGTCGCTATAGCAACAGTTAGTTGCCGTGGTAAAAATTTTCTTTTGTTACATTCTCTTTCAAGCATAGAAATGATTTTTAAGCGAACACAGACATATAGATGATGTTTATTATTATTATTATTATTATTATTATTATTATTATTATTATTATT
>JAGDQP010005593.1:34537-77195 GCA_022664845.1 Lepisma saccharinum
GTCCGTTTCAAAAGTGCATAGAACACATTTAAGGTGATTTTTCTTAATTGGTTGTTCTGCATGAAACTTGCGTTCGTGATATGTGAAATTTTCAAGGTGATTGAATTGTTTATCCCAATTTGGGCATCGATAAGCAAATGATTTCTGGATCTTTAAAGGACGCGCGATTTCGTTTAATTTATTCGGATGTGCTTTCGAAACGACGCCTAAGTGATTTGTTATGGTCATAGTTCTTACCACACTCTGAGCATTCATGCTGTTTAATTTCGTTCATTTTGATCGACTTTACTCACACATCAACGCACTATAAATACGAACAAAAAAACATAGTTCCACTAAATACGAACAGAAAATAAAGCTCCACTAAATCCACTTAAAACTACAACGAACTAAGCAATGAACGACTGTTCTCCCGCTAGAATATAGGAAAAGAAGCCCTCAGCCCGCCAAGCAGTTAAGCAGAAAAATAAACACAGACAGCAGTTTCTTCATGCCTAAGAGGTTAAAGAAATGTCGGTGGTGTTCAGTCTTGGTTCATTTCAAATGTATTATCAAAATACTGTATAATTAAATATCATAGGGTATAGGAATCTGTTTCATTTAAATAACATTTAAAAAAAATGCCGCTCCGACGCAAGGAGTGTGTGTGTTCTCTCCCCCCCTCCCACTCCTTCGCTTCAACGACTACTCACTCGGCAAGCTTCGGTACTTTTCGCGAAGTAGGCGTGGTCGGTGCCCTAGTTCACGTCGCTGGTTAACGTCAAGTCGATCTCTCTCTCTCTCTCTCTAATATATATATACAGAAGCTTATCAGAATAATGGAAACACCTGAACGAAAGTGCAACTTACCAGATTAATATGGTGTCGGGCCACCTTTCACCTTCAGAACAGCCTTGATGCGACGTGGGATGGAGGCATAGAGGTCGTGAATGGTAGTAAGTGGAATATTACACCATTCCTCGTGCAGGGCATCGGCCAGTTCTGTGAGAGAGGATGGAGGTGGAAATCGTCGCCGGAGTCGTGTTTCCAAGATGGACCACAGATGTTCAATTATGTTGAGATCTGAGGATTGGGCGGGCCAGGGGAGGTGTTGAACTTCATCCCGATGTTCCTCAAACCACGCTGCAACAACTCCAGCTGTGTGAATGGGTGCATTATCATCCTGGAATATGGCGTCATTGTCCGGGAACAACATCCGGACCATAGGATACAAGTGGTCTCCTAAAATTGCGACATAATCGTTGGCAGTGATGCGTCCGCGAAGTGTGACCACAGGACCCAATGAAAACCATGATATTGGGGCCCACAGCATCACCGTGCCGCCGCCATGTTTCACAGTTGGGCGGAGACACTGCAGATCATACGCTTCTTTGGGCGTTCTCCACACATAAACACGGCCCGTGGTTTGGAATAGGGTGAATGGTGACTCATCCGACCATACCACACGTTTCCAGTCGTCAACGGTCCAAGTTGCATGGTCGCGGCACCATTTGCGGCGTGCTAAAGCGTTCTGGTCCCTGATGAGAGGTTTGGCCCGTGCAACACGACCCCGTAAGTTCATGTCATGTAATTCGCGGCGGACTGTGATTGTCGAAACAGGTTGGGGGAGGTGCTGATTGAGTTCCTCCGTCACTTGCGCCGCAGTGGCACGACGGTTCCGCGTGACAATGCGCTTTAATACCCGGCGTGCCCTGTCACTGATGCTTTTCTTCCGCCCACTGTTCCGCTTTCCCGATGTGGTTTTCCCGTGTGTTGTGTAGGCCGTCATCACCTTCGACACTGTCCCTGGCAACACACCTAACACACTAGCCACTGCCGTCACACTCACTCCACATAACCGCGCACCAACAATTTGCCCTCTTTGAAACTCTGACTTTACACTACCTCCGTCTGCTGCAGCCACTGCACACTCCTGTTCCACGACGCCTGACGTAGTATGGAGACCGACCTAACACACCACCACCAGCAGTCCGGCGCTGCGGTCGCCACGACACCACTGCCAACCCATACATCTGACGTGTTGCCAACTACAGGTGTTTCCATTATTCTGATAAGCATCTGTATATATCTGGTGTAGTAAAAAGTAATCCATTATTTTGCCAATAGATGGCTTCAGTGATCTGTAGCTCGCGTTGTATAAGTCCGATCGGGTTCAACGAGATGGCGTTCAAACGATGAGATTGCGTACTACAAACACTGTTCAGATAGTTGTGATGAGTTGACTCAGTGTTGTGTGAGCGCGCGTCAAAATGGACACTAGCAAAGAGAAAATACGCTATATTTTACAGTTTTTCTTCGATAAAGGCGAAAACGCAAGCCAGGCGGCTGCAAATGTGAATAGTGTTTATGGTCCTAGTGTTTATGTGATACTGTAACAGCCAATCACGCGCAATTTTGGTTTCGTCGATTCCGTTCCGGTAATTTTGACGTCAAAGATGTACCACGCACTGGAAGGCCAAGTGTCGAAAATGTCGATAATATCATGGACATTGTCGCGTCCGACCGTCATGTAAGCACTGTTTCAATTGCCCAAGAGCTAAACATTGCACAAAAAAGCGTGTGGAACCATTTGCATAAGGCTGGATACACAAAGAAGCTTGATGTATGGGTACCACACGAGTTAACGAAAAAAAAAACTCATGGACCGAATTTCCATCTGCGAATCGCTGCTGAATCGCAACAAAAGCGACCCATTTCTGAAGCGGTTGGTGACTGGTGATGAAAAGTGGATCACTTACGACAACGTCACGCGAGAACGGTCGTGGTCGAAGCGCGGTGCGCCGGCGCAAACGGTGCCCAAGCCAGGATTGACGGCCAGGAAGGTTTTGCTGTGTGTTTGGTGGGATTGGCAGGGAATTATTTACTATGAGCTGCTCCCCTACGGCCAAACCCTTAACTCGGAACTATACTGTCAACAATTGGACCGTCTGAAGGCAGCAATCGCCCAGAAGCGGCCAGCTTTGGCCAATAGGAGAGGCATTGTGTTCCACCAGGACAACGCCAGGCCACACACCGATAGTGACTCGCCAGAAGCTCCGGGAGCTTGGTTGGGAGGTTCTTATGCATCCACCTTATAGTCCGGACCTGGCACCGAGTGATTACCATCTGTTCCTGTCCATGGCGAACACGTTTGCTGGTGAAAAATTTGCTTCAAGAGAGGCTTGTGAAAATCGACTGTCTCAATTTTTTGCCAATAGGGACAAGGGCTTCTATGAGAGAGGCATCATGATACCTTCCAAATGGCAACACGTTATCGAACAAAACGGCGCATATGTGACCTAAATCGGATCATTCTAACTATGGTAAGTCAAGCCTTCAATGTCATGCAAAAATAATGGATTACTTTTTACTACATCAGATATATATATATATATATATCACAAGATGTGAGATCCGGAGAACGGGATGGCCACTGAAAAAGGTTCGTTATCACCTGTATCATGGTCAACCTGCAGCTGTAACGGAACACAATTGAGGATCACGCGTATATTCAGTAAAAATGGTTAACCCTGTCCAGTTGGAGAATGTAATTGTCGCCAAATCAGTGTCCAATTGTTGGAATAATCCAATTTTTTTAAACATTCCTGGTAGGGGTCGCTAGTTGTCGGTGACGTATCTGAAGTTTGGACAATTTATCTTCCTAATAGTGCCAGGTCACACCTATATACGGCAATAAATTTAATATGTTATTAACATATTAAACTTCACCATTCTTCTTCACCATTGCAACCAAATTAGTCAATATGAAAACAGGGAAGTACCGTAATTGATTTAGCCCTATTTAATTGTTGTTAACCACTGTTTCCATAGCAAAAATTGTTAATAAACTTACATTCGGACATCACGTGAGTAACTGCGTGATGGAGCACTTCACAGATAATAACATTCTGGCCAAGATAGTATAAAATCTCCATCGACAATATTATGGAACAAGGGCACTTTTTCGAATTGGTTCAAAATTTGCGTGATGGACCACTTGATGGATGGCCGAGTTGGCACAAAATGTGCGTAATGAACCACTTCATGGATAGCATTCTGGACGAGTTGATATAAAATCTGCGTGATGGACCACTTAGTTGTCGAGTTAGTATAAACTCTGCGTTATGGACAGTGGCATTCTGGTTAAGTTAGTATAAAATCTGCGTGAAGGTCAACTTCAAATGCAATGCCATTCTGGCAGGGGCGTAACTAGGCTGGGGCAACCGGAGCATCTGTGTTGCTCAATAATTGACGGCCAAGCATTTCCTTACATAAATCAAAGCGCGGTGAAGGAAGGAGTTTATTAAAACGTAGTTGTCGCCCTACGCACATGCCTAGTTTGCCTCCAACCCTGCAGGTTTCAATTGTGTTAAGTTTAGAGAGGATAGTAAAGGACACGAAAATAATCTGACACTAAGTTTCATTTGTTTCTTTAACATTATGCACATTAATTTTTAATGTTAAAGGAGAAAGTCTTTTTTTTTTAAGAAGGTATTGTGTTATTCATTGATGCTTCAAATACAAACTGAAAACTTCTACAACGAGTTATTTCATCCTGCTTGAAAAGTTTAATCAATTTGGAAAACTTATAAAAATTCTTATATTGAAATTATAATATTTTATTTATTTATTTATATTAATTCCCCAGGACTAAGGCTTATATCCTTTTCTTCCGCCTGGTTAAAAAAAATACAATTTAGAAAACAATGTATAACTTAAAATAAAATACAATACAATTAGGGCTATCAAATATAATGGTATGTACCTCAAAAGGCACTGCTCATGTACCTCCTGTACATTATAGTTATTTATATGTCTAAAATAATAATAAAAAAAGAACAAGATAATTATATGACCAACATTTTCATGGTCCTGAGATAGGGGTGGGGGGTGGGAGTTAGTTTAACATCTACATAGACAACCTTATGATGAATGGCATTCTGGTTGAGTTAGTACAAAATCTGAATGATGGTCCATTTAATAGACAATCGCAATCTGGTAAAGTTAATATATAATGTGCATAGCCAATCTCAGTGACAATGATCATGTTAGTGTAAAAGCTGCGTGAAAGTACACTATCGGACAATGTTTATACCTTGTTCGCCTATAGTATAGCATCACCATTAGGCATGTCTTTGAACTACGAACTGAAGCATTGCTTCGTTTAGAACGGCTTTTTTCATCGTCTCCCAATATCCCATATTATTAGAGATTCTACATTTTACTGGCTATTCTTCCATTTTGATGTGAAAAAATCGGATATTCGATACAAGGAGAGGGACAGGAGAGAGAGAGAGGAAGAGAGATGCATATCCCAACTAAAGAATACGAAATAGTAGTCAATATTGAAATATCGATTTTTTTTAGCTCGTTACTTATTTATTGACAAGCGGAAATGTAAGAGGAAAAAAAAAAGAATAAAACGAAAATGAAGGAAAGACTGGAAAATAACAAATTGACAAATTCTTGGTTCGTACTGGGTAGGGAGGTTGTCAATCAAGAAGGCTTGCTTGCGAACTGGATTGGAACATGCTAATAGAAAGAACGTAGCTTATACATATCTAAACTGATCTGAACTATATGTATATCAGAACAAGTAACTTTCTAGAAAGACTTTACAGACGAAACATCTGCTGTAGAGCAAAGATATTACAACTGTACGGCTGTAAATAGTGCAGATAAATGCTCTAAATTCGTCACCACCTTCATCATTAACGTTACTATAGGCCTAATCCTGGTTTGCCTACGGCGATTGGTGTTTAGCTCAGAGGAAGGCTAACGACACGGTCTTTTGGGCAACGTCAACCGATGATGGTTTGCCATTGGTTTCCACCGAATGGAAACAAGGTCCTAAGAACCGGATCATAAGAAGTATTAAAGTTATTTTCGAAGCGACGATCGCGAATTGTACTATATTCAATGCGTCCCCATCGAAAATTGAATGCAGGACCTCTTAATGACAAAATAATGATCAAAACCACTCATTCAACACTGTCAACACATTTTTTTTTCTTTTTGTCTTGGTATATTTTGCTTTCATGTCGCTGATAATAAGTTGAATTCATCTTTGTCCTCTTCCTTTTTTTCCTCTTCACCCTTACTGTTCATGTACTGTATCTTTGAGTACTTATTCGCAAAAATGTCCTAACCAGTTTCTTTCTTCCAGTTTTAGAACCTCCAGCACTTCTTCTTAGTTTCCTCTCTAGTCCTTTTCGATTACGTCACTTCCTACCCAGTTGTTTTCTCCTTCATTCTCCTCTAGGTACACATTTCAAAGACTATCTCTCTGATGTCTTCACTCCTTCGCAGACTATTACCACAACGGTCCAAAAGTTCCTGGACAGTGAACAGTTAGTATGGCGGAAGGCGTATTGTGCACAACCATCTTCGAAGTAATGTCCTTCGGCGACGATGCACCGCTATCAACAATAGTACAAACGTTGAAAACACCCTTGGAAGGCGTTTGGTGGACTCGCGTGTAAGCCCTGTGTTGACGAGGTGATGACTCCCTTTGATGAGTGGAAACATCGCCCACGAAGCCCTTATTGCCGACAGGTGAAAGGGAAACGGAAAACCATCGCTTGGTTGTGCCTGTTATGCATGATATGAGCATGGTAGGAGCAAGACATTGTGTCTTCCTTCTGCCATGGATATGAGCCAGATCATTTTGTACAAGAACGAAACAATGCGTAGGAGTATTATTGTAGAAGTAAAGCCATAGGTCAGAACTCTTCCGACGAATTGATTCACGCAGACGACACAGAAATTGCGCATAGGACCCCTACTTTTTTTTATTTCTTAATAATATTTCCATTGGGAATTACTTCCATGTCCACAATGCCAAAGTTATCAAAAGACACTTTTAGCATGAATTTGTCTTTATACTTGTTGTGGCAACGTCGTTTATTACGCCCACTATTTCCATCTTGTTGATTGCTGCTTCAGTTGCTCATCGTCGCGGAAACACCAGGTTTTATCAGCTATGATGATACATTGCAAATATGTAGCACGATTTCTCTGTTATCAATCATCGCAAAAATGTCACCATGTTTTGATTCTGTTCGTTCGTTAACGTGAGCAAAACGACCTTTCCAGTCGCCCCATATTCAAGTCTTCTGTCAGAATAGCGTGAAGATATAACTGTGGTAGGTATTGTTGTAATGTCATCAGAGGTCTGCAAACGATTTGTTCAGGCAACACTTCCCGAAAAATCGTATCCGTTCTCTATGTCTTCGATCGACTCTATGCCCTTCTGCGAACTGCCGTTGCTTTGCTACTTAAAGACGAAAAAGCTGATTATGACTTCATTTCCCATACACCTGCTGATACACTGCAACGTTTCAGTAGCAGGTTTGGTGTTTTTTTTAGGCGAGGAGGGGGGCAAATGTCATGCTCGTTCACTTCTTCAACTACAACACTTTACCTCCAACACTTAACCACTTTACACAAATTACCATTCAGTTCTGCCTCATCTGTTCGTCATGATCCACCACTTCTCACGTCTGAGGAGTCACTGCGGGATCGTTGCGAGTACGACTGTTGCTGCCATCGCGTTAAGTCATAGACTACGCCGTGTGGCAAGTCCTGGAACTTTTTGACTATAGGGTGAATTTCGTTCTTGGTATCTTTATTACAAAACATAATATTATGACGAAGTATTATAATTATTCAGAGAAGCTATAATTATACTATATACGATTGTAACAAATAATATACTTATTTTACGCCCTTAATTTGTCATAGTTCTGTTCACAGTAAGTATGAGAAATGCGTACAAGGAGTGCGGGGTGAATTTCTAAAGATGATATTGTAGACACTTCCAGCACATTTCTTTCTTCAGCAATGCTTTTCTAAACACCATTTGTTCTCGTTTTGTTCATAATATACAGGTACGATGTGGAATCATTACGCTGGTGACGGGAAACCCTTTCCGAACGAAACTTAAGCCTGTTAGACCATGGCGAAAGATGTGCAATCGTCGAAAGAAGTTTATCACTTTTTTTTTGTGCATAATTTCATAATTACAAGAATACTAGTTTAAGTATTAAAACTATACGACTTTGTTTTGTGTTTCGATTTTAAGAAAAAACGAATACTTAAAACTTTCCTAAGTATTAAGTTAGTTAAGAAAATTTTAATGCTCATAAGAATTTAAAATATGTACCGTGCTTATCTTGATTTCATAATTCATATAGTTAATGCTTGTGCCAGACCACGACCACTTGCCTTACTAAAGCCAGAAACGTTCTGCGTCGAAAATGACGTCCAGGAGAAATCACCAGAAAATACGAAATCCCTCCCCCAAAAAATATTCGTAAGATATTGCACTGCGTATCATGTTTATTTCGATTTCTTAACTAATAACATTAATATTTGAGCCAGACCACGGCCATCTATTTACAGGCTTGCAAGCCAAAAGTGTGACGTCAGATAAAAGAGGCCAGAAAATGCAGAGGATACGCAGAAAAGAAAAAAACAATAGAGAAAAACAAAAACAGAAAAAGATAGTTGACAGTGGTGTCGAAGGAGGCGTCATTTACTTAAAAGACGATGTGTTCAACAGCATCGTTCATCCATTTTCTTTTGTGACAAACAAGAGCCAAGAAGAAGAAAAAAAAATGAGAGAGAGAACGACTATAAGGGAGGTTGTTTGCTAGAGTGGAAGTTTTTAAGTTGATTGAAAACGCGCTCAGCTAGAGGAACGTGTGAGCCCAACTCAATCCCTCACACCCATTTTCTATACCATACACAGATACATATATTTGAGGAAACAGAGTTAAAAAAAAACAACCACGCACACGTAAATACGAATAACCTCACACAAATACACAGACAAAAACATTTTTTATTCTGATTCTTTTCGTCTTCTTCTTCTTCTTCATACATGTTAGTCTCTATTGTTGAACAATGTTAGTAAAGCCGCATAGGATAAGCCAGGATGTTGTTATCTGAAGTGGAACAAAAGAAAATGGGAAGGGAGTGTAAACGAATAAAGAAGAGGAGGAGGAGAGGAAGAAAGAAAGTGTTAAGGAAAGAATAAGGAAGTAAAAATGTAACTCAAAAGAGACAGAGAAAGAAGAAGACAGAATGGAAGAGGTAGGGGATGAATAGTAGAAAAAAAGAGTGATATCGACGCAATTTATCCAGAAGCTTTTCCATCTCTTTTTAAACACAAGTGTATATATATATATGCACACACACAAAACCACACATGCTCATATATATATATATATATATATATCCTCTCTGCGTGTGTGTGAAGGATTGAACGGGGGGGAAAGATATATTCTTCTTGTAGGATTTCTTGAGAAATGGGAACCTGAAAGATAAATAAAATGAAATTGTATTATTGAAAGGATGAGTTGTCTTATTCTTGTACCTCATTCTTTCGTTAACCACCTCCACTACCCCCCCCCCCCCCAAAAAAAAGTGGGTTGAGAGAGACCGGTATTTCTCTCTTCCTTTTGGGAAACAAAAACCGTAAAAATCTAGGACAAGAAATTGAGCGAGATATTTTCTTAAACTAGAAGACTTGTGTTATTGTTTATTCGTTTTCTGGTTACAAATTTTGGATGGAAGCGTCTATGTGTGTGTGTGTGAGAGAGAGAGAGAGAGAGAGAAAGAAAGAGAGAGAGAAGGGATGATAATGGCTTAAACTGGGAAGGTGATCATCTTAAACTGATCATGACACAAAAATAGTTTCTTTCATCTGAATTTGTAATTTATTATTGTATTGGCACATACACAAACAAAAGAGAAAAAAACGACTCTGTTTTTGTAAAAAAGATAACAAATAAAATTAAATAAAGATTTGGAAGGGGGCTATTTTAAGCTCTGATTGTTTTTTTTTTTTTCGGACTGATACGTCACTGCTCTTGGAAACAACTAAAATGATCAGAAAACATGAAACTGATGTGGACGAGTTTTAGCATCACTTCTGGTTTTTCTCCTTCCAATAGAAAAATGGAAGGAAGAAAGCATATCTATCTGTAATTTCAAAATCCAAACCTTCTTGATGTCCTCAAGAGATTTTTCTTTCTATTATCAAAATTGCATTATTGTAATTCCGATTTCTATCGTATTTATAGTAAATTAAACTCGGTGGTCTAGAGAGCTGTCTCATTTAAATAAGGTCAGGTAACGAGGGAAAGTCATGTTTCCACAATATGTACTATCACAATGACATTTTCACTCAGCTCAGTAATGGCTACCTCGCTATCGCTTCTCGACATTGTGTCAGTAATTTGGGGGAGCAAAGTACTTATAATTCATAACAGGACGTGACACCATTTTCACTTAGATTGTTTTCTATGAAGTTACCCCTTGTCCTCTTTTGATTGACTACATTTTCTAATGACGTCAACACACATGACCATTCACGAATCCCAAATCACGCCCAATTTCAAAAAGATAGTTGGAGTAAAAATATATGCGTGAAAAGCAGATTTATGACTATCCTGAGCTACCTACTGCGGAGGAATAGCTGGAAGCCTGTCCGATGGCACAGAGAAATATTTTGGTCATCTGTCATGAGATTGAGGGTTCCAATCCTGCCTGCATCATGAATGTCAGTGAATTTCTTTAAAAAGAAACATTTCACTCGTATAATCTTGACGGAACGAAGTTAATAGTTTCCAAAATGACCCATACAAAAGAAAGTTTACCCCAGAAACAGAATTGGCCACCGTCTGTGTTGTCAGTTCATTTCATCAGCACCTGTCTGCACCTATTTGTAAAATTATCTTTACCACACGGCGAATATACCTAGGTATTAGCAGAAACAAAGTAAAAAAACCCTCATTTGTATTAAATAGATTGCGTTAAAGGGTGTAAAAGTAGTGCTTTTGGACATAAATCGGTAGTCGCTTGTCGTCGAGAGAATATGTGGTTATCTTAAAGAGGTTTATAATGCATTAGACTTATTGGAATATTATGACAATCTATGCTTGGGTTGGCTAGAATTGATTTCTGACAGTCCGTCGTACGCGTGCGCACGAGAGAGAACAGCGCTGTTGCCATGCTGTTAACAAGTGATTTATTCTTCTGAAATCAAGTGGGGGACGTGTTGTTTCAGAAGCAGAATGTTTATTTAAACTTTACAACGTGGGAGGGTTGCTTACCAACGTCAGCGAAACATCGGTCAGTGATAGGCTGTTTTTGTACCTGCCTCCTTTCTGTCTTTGGCGCAGACGAAATTATTAGCTATCAACTCCCGTCGACTCTTTTATAGTAACTAATAATATTGGTGGTAGCAATAAGATAACTACGAAATACACCTACAAGCATTCATAAATAGAAACTTGAATTTTTACATAGACTATTCCAAGAGTATGTAACTCATCGCCGAAAGAAAATAAGATTACATAAAAGGAGACAAGCTCACTCAGAGAGCAACGGAACATATCCATATATGTCATCGTCAAAGTACATTTAAAGTTCCTTGTAGTTGCTGAAACTAAACCGAGGGTCACAATCTATTAACATATTTTATTCTGATAGCATACCTATTAATTTAATTTTATAATAATTTCTATCCTTCGATTTTCGTTTTGATACTTGGTTACAAGTATTCAGGACACAAGTTTTAAACACCGTGCAGACGTAGTTCAGTGGTAAAGTGTTGGCTTAACATTTAGGAAGTCTTGGGATCGATCGCAGCGGCCGACCATCCTGACTGAGTTTATCCTCAGTCACACCAAGCAAATGCCGGGATGGTCTCTACAAAATAGGACCTTCTAACATCCTCCCTCCCCCACCCTATCCTGGCCAGAACCTAAGATACCAAAAGGCTACAAAATAAATTCAATTCACAAAAGTCTTAAACCTCGCTTTCAGGCTTGCGTAACCTAAATTTTTGGGAGCGTAATTATTTGTTTTTGTAAATGTTTAGAGTTTAAATTTTAAGTACATAAAGCGACTCGATCGGGCAGAAATTTTAAAGAATCATTAGGTTTATATATACTTTTGTGTGTGTGTGTGTGTGTGTGTGTGTGTGAGTGGAAATAAAATGGTCTGTCAATCTATCAAATCTGAAGTACGATAGTAAGAAGATAAATTTAGAAAACAAAACTAAATGTTATTGTATCCAATTCTTTTCCTTTTCGTTGTATCAAGATATATAATAATAATAATAAAAACAATAAAGCTTTTGAATATTATTTCGTCTCGTATAACCAAACAATGCTTACCACCATCTATTCATTAGTTTTTATAATCTTCTCTAGCTTTATTGCTATACAAATAGTTTTATTAATTTCCAATCGTTGATGTACACCAGAAGTTCATAATAATTAATCATGATACAGATACACCAGCCAGAATATATGAAAATACTTATCAAAAACTTTTGCAACATATCTTTCATAATTACTTTAATTTTTTTATGTAGGACAAAGAAATTCCAGACAAAATTATAACATTTAAACAACAGGTGATTTAGTCAGATATTGTTCCGATATAACGGGAAAACTACATTCAGAAGTTATGTATTTTTGCAAATATTTTGAACAGAGGGGAAAAAACTGGGTACAGTGACATCTATTATTCTTTTTCAAACTTGTCTTATTGCTACATGAAAACCACAAGAAAAGAACGAGCTTTGCCCATTTTTTTGTGATAAGGCTACCTACCTGTTTGCTCTTTGATGAATTTTTTTAAGAAACTAATATGTATAAAGAGACTATGCATAGTCAGTCTATTACAAAGCAAATCGTCATTTGATAAGCAGGTAAATGTAACGCTGATTATAGATTTTTAAAACGCTCTTCTGTAAAATCAAGAAAGTGGACAAATCACATTCTTTTCATATCTTAGCGACTTTTTCCCCTCCTTTCTTCAGATATGAAGATGCGGTATGAAAACGGAATTCGACCTACATACCGAAACAAGAAGAGGAGTTATTTTGATGATTTTGTTGAATTCCGTGTCATTTTTCAAGATTCAGGGTTTCCAACGTCGAGCTAAAAAAAAAAAAGAAAAAAGATTTTACAATGGTAAATAAAATTAATCTTTCTCGATAAATTATAAAGGAAGCATCTAAGTACTCTTTTTTTTGCGAGTTACAGTAGATGTCCGATAGTCCGGGACCGGCCCGGTGCCGGATTACCGAAAATGTCGGACTATCGGGCGGTACCTCTTACTACTGGTATAGGCTAAGCCGTACAACGAAAACAATGAACTGAATCTGTGTGTGGTGACAGCCGAGTAAAGTCCGAACGCTTCCGATTGATTCCGAACAATGCTGATTGCGTCTAACAGTAGCAGACGCGTATAGTGGACACTTCCGAGTGGTTCCGAACCGCGCCAAGCGCTTTCAACTGTCGTTCACAAGCGTTTACAGAATTAAAGAGAAAGCTGAGATGGTGCCGGACAATCGGGCGTTCCGGGTTGTTGGATGCCGGTCTATCGGACTTCTACTGTAATTTGAGCGCAGTACGATATAATATTGGAACTAAAAATGTGATGTAATTTGGATTGACATTGTTGCCAACCTGATCCAATTTTTTTAAATGAAATATTGTCAGTTTATTAGATATTTTGTATACGCTAATAAAGTTAACCGTCACGTGCGAAACAGAGAAAGCAGTGTTGCAAATTATGTGCACAAAAAAAATTAAGAGCGTTAAAAAAAAGTTGAATTTTGAATTTATTTATGGTCTTTTGGTTCAGGTCGGGATAGGTTAGATTGGGGCAGGTATCGCTCAGGGTTTTACCTAAGGCACCATCCCGACACTGTCCTGGTGAAACTGAGAGAAATTCTAAAAAAAAACTCAGTTACTATAGTCGTCCGCGGGGTTCTAACTCGCGATGATACCATCTGGACCACAAGGGGTGGTTAAAAAGGTTCAAGAATCCTTCTGAAGACATGAAAAACTCTACATATTTTATGTGGATATTATTTACACTTTTCGAACACAGTAAATGAAATTCAGAAAGAAAAAAAAAAGTGTTCAAAAAATGTTAACCTGTATTTCACAGTTTACAGCAAGAAGAAAAGCATTGTTTTGCCATTAGATTTGATAGACATTAATTAGCGTAAAATGCATGAAAGAAACGTTGCATTGAACCGCCCCCCTTCGTTTTCCTGATTTCAATACACAAAATTGAATGAAGGAATGGAATGGTTGGGGGAGGAGGAATTGAGGGGAGAGACCAATACATATACTCAAGGTTATAAAGTACAATTTCAAACAAGTCTTTTTAAATCATGCAAAGTCTTTTATCGCATAAAGACAACGGCGCTTCAGAACATGAGAAAAAAACGTGTGGAGAATTGGAAAAAAAAAAGCATGGTGTTGCCTTCAAGGCATAGCTTGTGAATGCCTTGTAAGCATGTACTAGATAGACGTCTACGTCTTACTAATTAGCTGATATATAAGAAACTACAAACATTTCAGAAAGCGTTCTCGGTTGTCATGTTTTCTTTTAAAAAATATAAAAAAAAAACTGAACAGAAAATTTTATACTAAATGGAAAATTAGCTACGCTGCCATAATGCATGTTTATCGAACATCGGTACAGTGAAATTATTGAATTCTTCTCTCTCAAAACAAAAGTCACAAAAAGAATGCCAATCTCTGCCAATTCTCATGCTTTTTTTTTAAATTATTATTATTGGTTGCAGTAATCATGAGTTTAAGTTTCATTTTATTCGATTCTACAATTGTTCGAAATCCGAATTCCGGAATTCGAAAGCATAATTATATATATATATATATATATATATATATATATAGCGGTCTCGGGTTTCGATTCCCGGTGGGGGCTCAAAATTTTCGGTGTTGACCCAGCATCGTGAGGACAATTGGGGAGCTGCTGTGAATAAAAGACAGTGGCGATCACAGTGAGAGCTTCGGCTCTCCTCTCCCAACCCGTCTGGTCAGCGTGGGAGCAGTAGACCAACTCCTCCCTTCGGGGAGAGGCCTCATCCACTAGTGGATTGAATATGGCTGTGATTTATTATTATTTATATATATATATAATTTTCCAGTATTCCGATATTCCAAAATTTCGATGGTCCAGAATTCTAGTTTTCCTCCGGAGCTACGACTATTCCGGAGTTTCGGATTACATAAAAAAAATGGTATTACGATTCCAGAATTCATATTTCAAATTCCGGAATATTCTGGAATTCCGACCGCCCCTATTCGTTACAAAATTTTTTATATAGTTCCTGTATATATATTATATATTATATTAGATTAATTATTGATACGCTAGATGCCGTTGCATACAATAATATAGAAAGATTAAATTTTTATTACAAAAACTACATAAAAATTTACTTTCTTGAACGGTAAATTTTAAATAGTAAAAACATCTAAATTTTAGTTGGAGTAGTTTTGAAAATATCACAGTATCGCAATTATGTACAGTTCTATGATGTAAAGTTTCGTTGTAGATATTGTAATCCTATATGATAAATACAGAAATTGCAATCTTATATGATAAATAAATATAGTTTGGCTCTTCAAAAAAGTTACTGCTGAAATAGCTTTGTTGTTAGGATTTAAGTTATATCAAAATAACTGAACTGAGTAACTTTTCGAACTAGTTCGGTATTCCCAACAGTGTTCAAAACTAATTCGACTTTTTATACTACAATGAAACATCGACTATCCCTCTCGTACTTAAATGCTGGTGAAGCCTAATTTGTCAGGCCAGTGGCGGATCCAGGGGAAGGGAGGAGCAGGTGAAATAGAGTAGGGACATTGTCGATATTTCCCCCCCCCCCCCCCGCTAGATATTTTTTTTAAGGATCATTTATTTCCCCTTATATTGGTAAGTTTATCATGGAATATGACACCGATATTCCCAAGAATATGTATTTCTAGGTAAATTACCGTATTTGCCGGCGTATAGGACGCACTTTTTCCCCCCTCAAAAAGAGGAGGTGCGTGCGTCTTATACGCCAGCAAAAACGGTAGATTTATCCGAAAATAAATTGAAGGGTTTTCTAGTATATAGTGTTGAAATAATTCTATTAAAATCAAAGTAATTTCTCTTGATGGGGAGAGCGCACACACGCCCCGAAAAGGGTCAACTGGACACAAAGAATGGAAAAGGCTCAACTGGACACTTAAGGCATATAATGATAAGGTACTTAAGAGAGTATGCGAGAGATAGGGTAGACAGGGGCTGCATGGATCAGGTCAATACGATCACGATTTGCTTTATTTTTTCAGTCTTCACTCTATCAACTGAAGTACGATTGTGTGAAAAATCTCGCAACTCATCAGAGTGTTGACCTGCTTTTTTTTCTGATCGAAACAGACCCGGGATACCCTATAATAAGGAAGGAATACGGAACTGATTAGGACATAGTTTACGCCAGTGATTCTGCCAGACTCCACTGTGGGGGTACCGTAAATGTTCTTACGGTCAAAACTCGATAGAAAGTAAGCAAAACTCCACTTACACCCCCTTATTGACTTTCTCCCCCAACTGAAACTCCTGTCGGAATCCCTAGCTTACGCAGGGATTGTATATTGAGAGACTCAATTGAAGGTATGTTTGAGGAGAAAAGGGAAAGAGGAAGAAAATTGGATCCAACTTCTTGATAGTGTTAAGGAAACTAAATCGTACGCTAAGACAGAGGAAAACCCAAGACCGGAATGGATAGAGAAGGCTCAGCTTGCCTTGAAGGACCTGCCGCTACTGATTATGAAGTGAGAAACATTACTCTAAAGTTCCACTGTCTTTCTCACACATAGCCCATAAATCTGAAACATTTATGTTTACTTATCTACTAATTTCTCATTAAACCTGGCAACACTGGAAAACAAATAAAATGACATTATGTAAAAAGAATGAAAGAAACCAGAAAGAGAAGAAAAAACCGTGTAAGGGTGAAGCAAGGAGGGGCGGAGGCCCCCATATTAGACACGCAGTTAGTGCTTCTTATTCTTATACGAAGGGGGTTACCTTGTACCGTCTCTGTTATACAAAAAGTTAAGACGAAAAGTCCGACTTGTCTTCAAGTTGACAGATCGTCTGATAAACGGTAACAGGGGGCTGAAAACCACCTGCACGACTTTGCAACTCCGTAGGCTGACCGAGAGAAAAAAGCTACTCCCACATCCCAGCACCTGGTACTGACTCACACGACGTAACTAACTAACTAAACCTCTTTTTTCCTTTTCATTTATACTATAATATACAAAAATATCATGCGTCTACTTAACATAGGGTTTATTATTATTATTATTATTATTATTATTATTATTATTATTATTATTATTATTATTATTATTATTATTATATAAGGGTCTTGTATTTTCAGTTTTCATGTCAGGGTTTCTCAAGGTGGGGGTCGCAACCTCAAGAGAGGTCGCGGACATTGTGCAAGGGGATCGCAAGGAGTAGATGAAAAAATAATTTAACTAGAGTTTTGTAGGTTCTAAGTTATAACTAATAAACTTCAAAGAAGCTATTTTATTTTTCTTCTTGTTTTTATAATTACTAAAAATAATGTAATTTGTTGAAGTTTATGAATAAAATGATTACGATGTTTATTATAAAAATATAGTAATTTTGTGGGTCTCCTGCTAGAAGACATGGTAAAAGGGATCGCAGGATGAAAACGCTGTTTTATACTAACAGTTGACGATTTGATAAGTTAAGATAAAATTAATTTTATGTGCGACAACAGCACTATGGCTTACGCCCGTTCCGAATTGATGATTTGAAATTGTGCAAGTAGATTAAAATTTCAATTGATGTTCAATAGTTTCAAAAGACGATCAACTTATTAGTACAATGTACAGATAGTAATCCTATGACACCAAATCCATATAAGACAAGAACAGTGTAATTTACATCAAAGATAAATTATATAATAACTGGCTACTTCGTCAACAAAAATCGCATCAGGTTAATTATCATGCTCGACCGCCTTTACCTTTCCAAAGACCAGGAATACCAAGGACACTCTGGTACTCAATTTGAAAATATATAGATACGTATGCTTACGTGTACAGATTAAATATTAGTAAGATCCAAATTCAAAATATGCGTCTCAAGTCTGACATTAAATTTTATCATCCATATTCCAATAATGTAGAACGGGTACATAGCGAATTTAAACTACATTTACGTTTTAAACAAGGCACATTAGAGAATAAGCTAGTTATTTAAAGTTTAACTTACTTAAATAATAGGAGAATAATCCATGATAAATTAATAATTCAGAATATTATTAATAATAAAGCTGCAAGCTAATTTCTTATTAAAAATTTCCGATCCTTGAACGAGGCAATGCTGCAGATAACAACAGGTCAATATTAGTAAGAATAATAAGCAGTTATTGTAAGAGTACAGGAATATACATTTTGTAATGGATGGTTTGGTAATTGTAGTGGTGACCGAAAAGCAAATAAAATCATATAGTAGTTCCCCATCAGTAAACACGTTGATAACACCATTGAATATCGGCCTGTACCTAAAGTTGGCTAAAGGCCTTAAAATTAATTTAAAATTCAATTCAAGCGTGTTCAAAATATATCGTTAGTTTCTAAGATTATAAAAAAAACTCTTTCCAACTCGCTCGAAAGTTAATGTATGTGATATTTTTGGTTTCAAATAAGAATAATACACAAACCAAATTGTACTGAAGTAGCTTGAAAAGTAATAAATTATTTGCTACAACTACAAATCAACAAGACAGTACAAGAGCTAATGAGAGATGGTTAAAGTAAAAAAACTTGAACTGAGCCAAAGAGTGGATTGTGGGAACATGCTCATTGGGAGAACATGGCTACAGTAGTGTAATTCCATAGCTATGATCCTAGGTGGAAAACTTATATGGTGTGAAAAAAACTAGTCAGTATGCTCTCTAGAAGGCTGTAGTGAATAGTGCGTACTCTGTCACGTGGAGACGAAGCAAGTCCTTTGAAAAAAAAAACGAAAAATAATTTTCTCTACTCAATAAACATTTTAGTATCCGGCAATTTTTTATGACAGAGTACAAAATGCACTTGAATAGGGTAGTTTTGACTGTCAACTACTTGCTTAGACTGTATGCCACAAAAAATTATGCGTGTAGCGTGAAACAGGCGAAGTGGCGTCTTACCCCTAAGGTTGGGATAGATACCCACTACCTAAATGCATTGCATCAAATAAGACTGTTTTCATTATTTTCTGGTGATATACAAATTTCTTTGAATTATTCTTCTTAAATAAAATGGAGTCATACAAAAGCATTTGTAATTGGTAGTCTGAGTACATATCCAATAGAATTTGAATATCATTTATGGACTTTAGACAACTATGGCTGATGCCGTAATAGGGGTTGGGTAAGGATGTGGGAAAGAAGTCGGCCTTGACCTAGTTTCGAAGGTACCATCCAAACATTAAAATTGTGTGACTAGCGATAACCTTGGATAAATCTCAGTCAAGATGACCGCCGCGGGGATCGAACTCAGGACCTACCGAACGCGAAGTCAACGCTCTGCTAACTGAGCTACGGCTGCTCGGTACATGCTCAATAGAATGTATGCTATACGTTAAAGCACACAAAATATAAAGTCATTAGTGCACTAAATTGATGATGATCCATTATCACATAAGGGACAGAAATCTGCGCTTTCAAGCAGATGTCGTCAAGGTAATGTCATTGTAACAAATATTTTCTGAAGTGGTCGATATACTTCCATACTTTTTCATGTATTTTAGTCGTATTATAGATAACATAGACATGAAGTTTCAAGTCTTAATTTCACTATTATTGTCATATATCTTAATTATAATGTATTAGGCATCTTCCCCCAAATTATTGGGCATCTTACACTGATGTGTTAGGTAAGATGCCTATTTTGTAGATAGCTTGAAGTACTTCAGTCAGTATGAGCATGAAAGTTCAAAATTTATTTATGTAAAATTTTGCTTTTCTGATTCTTTTAATTACTCCATAATGGCTCCGAGACCAAAATGTATGTCATCTTCCCTCAATCCACTATATCCACAAAAATTTTCTATTTCGTATTTCAGAAAAGCTTACCTACATCCATTCTTTGCAATATTACCACTGATATTTACCATAAGTATATTTCATTATTCATGATCGTTGAAGATCTTTATTAATTTTAGAGTACAAATATTGATGGTTTGTTTGACTGAATTGACATTGATTCTAAACATAAATTCTTATCACGAGTATAATTAGGAACAAATCCAGTTTAGGGTAAACATACTCAATTCAACCTAGTATCACTGTCCTAATATTAATATATTAATCTGTCTTAAACTAAATCACTTGAAAATCAAAAATCTAATTAAAAAAACAACTAAAAAATAAGCCATGAAAAGAATGTGCTTCTTAATCTGGATTAGAAATCAAATGATGATTTAACGGCATTATTGGGAGCTAATCCAGTTTAAGGTAGACATATTCAATGTAACCAAATATCACATAACCTCATATCATCTGTTACAAATTAAATCACTGGGAATCAAAAATATAATTTAAATAAATAAACGAGAAATAAACCATCGCAAGAATCATGTGTAATTCTAATCTGAATTAGAACCCAAATAATGATTTCATGGTTTCATAATAGCAGAATGACATAAGGTAAATGTCATCTGTTACAAGCAGTTGTCAATGTTTTTCATCGTATACCTTTGTAAGTGATCTTGTCATCAACTTGTTTGCTTAATAAGTATCACATTATTTTGTTCTTAGAGCTGCTTGTTCTTGTTTTCTTAAAACGCTACATACACACCTTGTAATTAATCTTGTAGTGTTGTTTTCTTTAATTGGTTTTGCATGTAAATACAAATGTGCAACGAAAACATGAATGTAGTTAGTATACATAGGTGTTTGTCTAAAATGTCATTAACTATACTGTAATTGCTAGGTTAGATCTTCATTCGTAGATTCCACTCTCACACCCAACATAACTAGCTTTTAAAAAGTGATTTGTCGCTGTGTTGTAATTATGCATCATGCGAGGAATCGACATTGATAACACATTACAAAGAACGAAACACGGTTTGGGTGTTAGGCAAGGCATTTATTTGCACGCGATAGATATATATGAAGATGAACAAACTTCAATATGCAGAGTCTGTCATTATACAATTTTAATAAAGAATTCTTGTACAATAAAAACATGCATCAGAAAACATTTAGTTTTCAAGAGATTCTACCTTAAGATTAACGTCTCTATTAATTACATCAAGATTATAGATTAAACGTAAATGTTAAATGGCCTAACGTTTTTTAAGCTGTTTTAGTGGTGTATAACACTACATTAATGCTAAAATGAAGTTCATTTTGCATACAAGTATAAGAAGCATAGTTTAAAGCAATATTTAGTATTCGGACTGACTGCTGCAAGTACAACCCCCCTTTCTCTCAATTTATTTTCAAGTTCATGACGGATAGGATTGGGGAAAGATGCGTGAAGGAGTCGAACAGAGCCTAAGTTGAAATTACCATCCCCCATTTACCTTATGGTTGAGAAAACCTCGTAGAAAACCCTAAGTCAGGATGGTAGGGATTAATTCTTTAGCTATTTTCACCAAAAAAACCTTTTGAATTTATCTATGTATTTTGGTATTTATGGCTCAGTCCGGGATAGCGTAAAGAACCTAAGTTGAAAGTACCTTTGTGGCATTTGCCTGGTGTGACTGAGGAAAATCTCAGTCAGCATGGTCGTCCGCTGGGATCGAAGCCCAGGGTATATCGAATGCCCTACCAACTTAACTACAGCAGCTCCAAAAAATGTGCAGATTTTTTTTTTGTTATTCATTCCAGTACGACTTAGGTCGCGTGTCTTTCAAGTCACGCGCGGCATTCAATCTTTGTCAATTTCTTTTCCAGTATGGGGTTTGTTCCTCGTCGCCATCGAACGGATTTTCCTGGCTCAAGGCCTTTTTTCTTTCAAGTCTGCATCAGCCTTGGGGGCTTTCTTGAAACAGTTGTATTTTTACAACTTTAAAAAATAGTAACTTCTTACACACGGCTACATCGTACTTCATATGTTCTGTAAGTGCAATGGTTACCTTTTTAATTATTTTTTAAATTAAAAATAAAGGAATAAAGAAAGAGGAATTAGCCTAAGGCTGTATACATTACAGATAGAGGGGTAACGAGTGTAAAGACCTACACCATAAGATATCAGCTACGGCATTTCGATAACCACGAGCATGGTTCCTTCTACCAATGGACAAATTTATGTGTTAACTAATGATCTTAAAAACAGGTTGCCTAGATCCTGTACTTTCAATGTAAACAATTTTCTTATACAGTGAATCGATAGTATAAATTGGAACTTGATGTAAATGTATTTTATAATACTTTTAAATGAATAAATCATATGAATTGGAACTTGATGTAAATGTATCTTTATGAATCTACAAATGAATCGATCATATGAGTCGCTCACTAGAGCAGCAGCAGCAGAACAGGATCCGGAACGATCACAGGAAGTGGAACTGGAATGATCACCAAAATCGGAAAAGAAGCTGTCACCGGAGCTGTTATCGGAACAGAAACTGTCATCAAAACAAAACGGGTTATGTCACTGGAGCTGTCACCGGAACTGGAACTATTCAATTACAAGAAATTGAAATTTTGATGGAAATTCAGAGAGGTACTGCCATAATCTTGCTGTTAAACACGTCTCATCACCAGGAACAGAGTGGTACAGATCATGGCGGTTTTAATGCGGTATCATTGTGAATCACACACACAAATACAGACGAAAATAAGCCTTATTTATTTTAATTAGCTGACAAGTATTATAAACTTAAATTTTACAAAAAAAAGTCAACTAACCAGATTGGACTGTCCAATAGAGTCATTCTCTAACACAATTCAATATTTATAACTTTACTGTTCAATGTATACTTATACAGTAGAACTCGGTTATGACGACATCCAAGCGACTTGAAAAAAATTTGTCATATTAACCGATTGGCATTGTAACCGAGGTTTATGCGGTTAGGAGAAATATGATTGGTACCACAGAATACATGACGAAAAAGGCCGAGGTGTCGTTATAAACGATGTCGCTATAATCGAGTTATACTGTATTTCATACAGCCGTTTTTGACAAGGTCGACCTGAGCCAAACACGTTGAGAGAATTTGTTTGAAAACAAAATTCTTCTATTTTTAGTTGCTGGATTGAGTACTGGCTGGCAGAGTTAACTAATTTGGATTAGGAAGTAGTTTGCTGAAAATAAGAGCTGGGTACAGGATCAGTGCCTAGTCTATGTAATATGTAAGGATTGTTCGATAAATAAGTGGACTGGGCCTGTGGTTTTGGTATAAGTAGAAATAGTGTAAAACAGATGGTGCTTACTGATACAATTGTCTGTAGCGCAAGTTGTTATGGGTATAAGTTCATAATATGTGTATTCAGTTTTTTAACTGATTATTTAATTTGTATTTTTTTTAGTTTATGAGCAGCAATATGCGTGTTTTGTTCATATTTTGTAAAGAAAGGTAGCCTGTTCATGATTTACAAATAAAATTATGAAGTCAGGTCATGAGATAACTACATACGTTTAGATTTGCCGAAATTGTGGACAACAGATGGCAGCAGCGCTAGTGCTGAAATAGCGAAGTGAGCGATTGTGTTATTTAATTGTTTTTGTAAAGTATTTAATGTTTTAAACTATTGCAATATTAGTCTGAAAGAGGTTGTTATAATGTTTTTGTGTTTGAATCAGCGAATGGTAACAAATTTGATGATGAATATTGTTTTATGCAGGGGAATGGTTGTACTGCGGACATGTATACTCAGTAGGTGTTACCCGCAGTAGAGGAAATGTATGAAATAAACTCTACTACTACTTACGTATTCTTTTATTATCTAACTATTCGTCTTGCACCGTATTGCGGCTATTAGCACTTTTTGGTGTAACATTGTCTGGTATAACAATCTCCTGTTAGATGTTTTACGATGGTTAACCGTAGCCCCAACTTAGGGTTGCCAACCAGCCGGTATTCTACCGGTCTTGCAGGAAATTTTAGTATTTTTTTCTTTTGGGCCGGTGACCGGTACCAAGCTTTCACCGGCACTATTGCGACCGGCAATTTTCTGAATATTAGTTACTTACGCGTGACTTTCATAGAGATTTTGCGGGTACCTATAAAAAAAACCTGAAAATTCGGAGTCAACCTTTATTTTCATAATAGAACAACTTCACTTAATTTTATCGTTTATTCTATTACCGCTTATTAACGAGATACAATTAATGTACTTTGTCTAGCGTATAGCACTTTTTTTAAATTTACATCTGGAACAGCAGCACGTGATATAAAATATTACCCTACAGATAGTGCTTTTATTCTGTCAAAACTTAAATACTAAACTGCTGGAGAAGGATAGCGCATTAAACATTTCTTTACTTCTTTCGAAAAACTTATTAATTTCCTTTTTTTATTATTCAACGGTAGGGATGCCGAACCGGTATTTCACCGGTAGGGCTATAAATTGTACCAATTTTGTGATTAAAATCTGTGGCCGATACAGAAGTCTCACCGACCTTACATATGACAGCTATTTTATTTATGAATTATGATAATCTCTGTCAGAGACGATAGTCAGATCTGGAATCCGAGTTTCCAGTTCAGATATGCCACTCACCCTCCCGGTCTGTTGGATGTTTTATTTTTATTTGTCCTGTTTGAGAAAAAGATGCGGTTTAATTTCTTTGCTATCCCTCTGCACAATTTATGTTAATTATTCCCCCCATTTTTTATTTAATTTTCTGGTAATATTTTTTTAGGTAGGCCTACATTATATGGCTCTAATTATTTTCTTTGACTTAAACTTTATTTTTTATATGGGCCAGTTTAGTAACTTTGGACTTCGGTCCGTCACGATTTGCCTTTAGCTGTTAAGTGTTAAAATCCACACCCATGCCCCTGCCGGGACTCGAACCTGGGACCGTTGAGTCGATAGCCTACCGCCGCAGACCGCTCGACCACCCGGCCGGCCTTATTTTCTTTGAGTTGCTGGTGTTGTAGTTTACTTGATATTATATTTTCTCTGGAAAAATACATCATATTAATCAGTTGCATCAAGTTTTGAGCTGTTCAAGTTGAGGTATTCTAGTTTACAATATTTATAATTTACAGTGGGAAGTGGTGTTTTAGGTATTGTTCACCAATCCTGGTTTTCGATTAAGTCTTTTTTCTGCACAAGAAGTTGAACTTCCATTCTCTCTGTGCTTTGGTAAACTTTATTTTTATATGGGCCAGTCTAGCAACTTTGGACTTCGGCCCGTCACGATTCGTCTTTAGCTGTTAAGTGTTAAAATCCACACGCATGCCCCTGCCGGTACTCGAACCCGGGATCTTCGAGCCTATGGCCTACCGCCGCAGACCGGTCGGCCACTCTTCTGTGCTCTTTTTTAGGTCTGTTTCTATCCCCTGTAGTTTATGCAACCCTTCATAGCTAATTAGCTGTGCCGGTAATTCTATTTCCCATAGTTGGCAACGCTACCCCAACTCCGTAGGCAATGTTCATTAGTGGGGCACTACGGGAGTAATCACTACAACTGGTGTGAGCTTTCAAATATTTCGAAGGAACTCACGGATTTACCCTGGGATTTACAAGTAAAGAAGAATATTACGGGCACCGTCTGTTAAAGAGTCTCTATTGAGTAAAAGTCTACATAGTAAACCACATAATAAAGAGCTTAACGCAACAATGTTTCATGCTCATTATTATTCAACTTTTTTATTCGCAGGTGGACGTTCGACCCTCAAAGGTTAGTGAGTGCAGCTATGGATTCCTCCAGATACGCGCTACACTGTGCGATCTAGTTCCTGTGAGGTGACGGATTCAGAATCATGTGCAAAAGTAAATGCAATTATGTTACGAAATCGTCGATCAACTGTGCGGTTCATTGGTGAGAAGATAGGCATAAGTCCGGAACATGTTCATTACCTTATCAATAAACCGGAATATCAGAAGGTGTGTGTCGTGTGGGACCTGGATCGAACGGCCTGAACGTGGCAGGTCCGCTGCCCTGTTTCTCCCTTCTTGAAATTTCTTTTTACCACGTAGGGTTAACGTAAAGCAACGATCTTCAACAAAAGATGGACAGCACTATCTCCGTATATGTTTAATGTATTTTTATCGTTGCACGAAATTTCATTGCTGCTCCTACAAATTCAAGCCGAGAGAGTTCAATATTTCAGGGAAGAAAGTTCATAACCAATTCAAAAGTTCGATCAATGTTGATTTTTTATTTTCATTTTTCTTCATTGTTGAAATCACTGGATTGTTGTTGTGAATATCAAAACCTATAACAATGAAGCTGTTTCAACAATGTATTGAATTGGTTATGAACTTTCTTCCCAGAAAGTTAGAACTCTCTAAGCTTGAATTTGTAGGCGCAGCTTTGAAATTTCGTGCAACGATAAAAGTACATTAGACATATACGTAGATAGTGCTGCCATCTTTTGTTGGAGATCGTTGCTTTACATTAACCTTAAACACTGCCTTACGCTGCAAAGCCCATCACCGTTTAACTGAAGAACAATTTGCTGGCTGCACAACTTCAGCACACAGGAACTATATTGCATATTGTTGCTCATCTGAAGGAATCCATCTACCTGCGATTCAAACAGATGAACAACAATGAGCATGCAGCATACGCAATAGACAAGTGTATCAATAACCACAATCTGTTTCCATTATTTCTGCTTATATACCGAAACCACAGGCCCAGTTCATTTATCTATCAAACCGCCCATAAATATTACTTCATTCTTTACTACTATTAATAAAAAACGAACAGTGGATTTGTGAAAACTTCGTCTTCTTTAGTTAGCAGCCTTTAAGTTGGTCGGTACCTTCATTCTTAATGTCACTCCGGATTACCGAAAATGCAGGACTATCGGGCGGTACCTCTTACTACTGGTGTCTAGGCTAAGCCATACAGCGAAAACAATGAACTGAACCTGTGTGTGGTGACAGCCGAGTAAAGTCCGAACGCTTCCGATTGATTCCGAACAATGCTAATTGCGTCTAACAGTAGCAGACGCGTAGTGGACACTTCCGAGTGGTTCCGAACAACGCCAAGCGTTTTCAACTGTCGTTCACAAGCGTTTACAGGGGGGGGGGGGGGGGGGCGGGGGGGGGGGGGGGGACTGGGAGGGTGTCGGTTAATCGGGTGTTCCGGACTGTTGGATGCCGGTCTTCTAGACATCATTTACTAGCAAAATTGAAGTGGAAGGCTATCAAGCGACTCGGAGAAGACCAAAGTCAGGTTGATACTACAAAACGACTAAATGTCAGTCGATTTAAAGTTAACATATTCAACGAATTTCTAAGGACACGTCCAAAATAGCTAAAGAATTATTTGGATACAGTCTTATACAGTGTTTTAAGTTTCGCAAGTGGTACACCAGTAAAGCTAATGTGGAAATTTCATCACGAACGTTGGCTGTGAATTGACGAAATTAAAGTTTCACATTGACAAAATTCCTTCGTTATTTTTCGAATTTCCTTTTACCGTAACAAATATAGGTTTAATAAAAAGAATCATTAAACAAGAAGACAGGAGAACTATAATAATGATAAAAGGAGCATTTATACTAACAGGAGACATCTATAGTTAATGATTTGAAATCTCCAAACGCAAGAGAGCATAGTTAAATCATTTTTCTCTGTGGTATGTTGTGGCAAATAACCATATCTAAAGAAAAAAAGAAATCCTTTTCACAGAAGAAAAAAGTAAACAGTGGGACTGAAAGGACAGAATTGGGAAAATAAGAAGAGAACATATTCACGCATAATGACAAGACCTAGCTGTAGGAAGGAACCTATAACCAAGAGAGGACAACATTTTTTATTTATTTTTTAAAAAATAATAATAATAATAAACCCTTAAGTTCAAAAATCGATAACCTTTCAACAAAAGAGGCAGGGTTCGTTATGGAACAAGAACGTTCGTTGCGGGTTTTTTTTTTCCTTTTTAAATAGAGAAACACACGAAAAAAAAAATTGAAAATGTAGTATGGCTTGTAATGTAAGGAAAGAATTGGGAAAGACTTCCACATATACATGCTTAGCCCTATCCACATCATTTCGTCTTCGCCATTTTAGTCTCTCTCCCTCCATCATGACGAGATCATTTCCTTCAAAAGTTTTCTCTTTTTTTCCGGGCAGGTAGAGTGAGCAAGAAAAAAATCATTTCCTATTATATGGAGTTTGTGGAGAGTGAACAGGGGGAAATATATATATATTCGTTCGTTTTTGCTTTTGGCGCTTATAAAAAAAACATACCACCAAACAACCAACAACCACAGTCCTGACAAGAGGATCTTATGGCATCAGTCACTAATAGGGTGAAACTCCTACTGCATCTGCTTTGCTTTTCCCTTTTGTATTTCGTTTTCACAAATAGTCTCCCTGCCTACAGTTAGAAAACAGAAAAGGTTACCATATGTGTCATTATAGTGAAAACCTTTCCATAAATAAAGAAAAAAAAACTTCAGAAAGAGCCTAGTAGCTGTAAAAAAAAATATTACCAGTAATGTATGAGGAGTCCAGAAACCAAGGGATCTAAGTGGCATTGACGAATAAAAACAAGTTCAGGTTATATATAACCCGAAATATATGTGACACCGAATTGTCATACTTTGTACATGACATATTAAGGTCCAAAGTTTCTTTGTACAAAATATGACAGTCTTGTGTCACATATTTCGGGTTGTATATATAAAAGATTATCTCGAACTTGTTTTTATTCGTCAATGTCACTTAGATCCCTTGGCTTCTGGAGTCGATATGTCTGAAATATCACCATAATAGAGTGTATAACTAAAAGACAGTACGATACACAAAGTCATGCAAATAGTATGATGAAAGCACTTGTTTGCAACGCCCTGTAGCGGATACACAATTGGTTCAGAGGTCAAAATAAAATATCCAAAAATGTCCCAATATGGACCTCTGTTCCCCTCACTGAAATGCATTGTATCTTGCTGTGAATTATGGTATCGATGAATTCAGTGGATAGTAACTACTACTTGTAGTCTTGGCAAGATCGTCTGAAGGGTGAAACGTGGCTTACTAAATCGGATTGAGGACAGGGGACCTGGTCGGCCACTCCATACGAACAATAGGCTTCTCATCAAGACAGTGCTCTACCAGCACGTGCTGAAAGATTAATCTATCGCCTGTTACATCTGAATAAGGGAATAAGAGTCCAAGATAGTATTGTCCTATCGTAGAGCTTGAATGGTCCCTCTTGAGAGGACGTACACCTAATGACACTCTACATCCACCTAATGACACTCTCAAACCATCACTCTACCGCCATATTTCTGAGGTTCTGCAATATTTGACCGAAATTGACTTCATAGGGTCTACCTTTTATCAAAAACTCTGTTTCGGTCGAATGTGCAGATACGGTCTTTTGCCTTTGGACGTCAGATTTATTCGTTACTCGGATTGTAACATACAATATTGTAGCTGTTTTCAGAGCGGTGCGCACCTGAAAGTGAAAAGTCTTCGTAAAGAAGAAACAGGTATTTATTGGCCTTCGTTGTTTTTTAGTCATTGTGTGAGGAGATCCTAAAGGGGCGCAATGGTAGAGCACTCACCTCTGGTGCTAGGGGACGTTGGTTCGATTCTTGTTCATAGTATATGGGCTTTGTGGTGGACGAATATCGTGTGCGTGGGTTTTCTCGGGGTTCTCTAGTTTCCTCCCACTATCTTCATTCCATAATTTTACCTCATTACCATCCATCCGTCCTTTCTGGCAGGATTATGCACAGTGTTAATTACCTATGATCATTAAGTACTCTGCGTGCAGGGGAAGCAGACATGAGCCTTGCTTAAATCGCATCAAGGATCAATCACAAGTAAGCCTGAGTAGCAGTCCTGTTCCTTTCAGCAGACAGTCGGAGATAAGGATCATCTTTGGTACTGATACCCTTAAATCGATCTTGTTTCTACTGTCAGAAAGTTGGATGTGTACCTTGAAATTGGTTCCACAATCTGTTAACCTTACATGGACTGACAATTAGTCGTTTTGTTAGTTTCGACCTGATTTTGGGCTACTTCAAATCCTACAAAAACCTTCCACTTCAATTTAGCTAGTAAATAATGTCTGGAAACCACTATAAAACATGTTGTTATCATATAACCAGTTGTACATACATACCGCGACCACGAATGATACAGAACTGTAATAGTCTAACGATTTGGAGTGGTTGCGTGGACTGATAATAACATACTCACCCAGTAAAAAAAAACACGATTTCTTAAAATTGAGAGAAAAGTTCTTATCTGTGCACAGAGAAACAATTTTCTTAGAAATGAGATATCAGTATTTTTTCATTTAATTTAAAATGAGAGCATACCAATTCTTAAAATCTAATCCAAATCAGAATGTACTCATTTTCAATTAAATGAGAACTCTGATATTTCATTTCTAAGAAAATTGTTTCTCGGTGTACAGATAAGAACTTTTCTCTCAATTTTAAGAAACCTTTTTTATTTCTTTTGCTCTGCATATATGTACGTAACTATGGCTTCACTTCATGTGCCATCTCATGCAAATGTAATTGCACTACGGCAAGTAGAGGGTTTCGTTTTGATAGACCTCTATATTAGTAATTCATGTGAGTGTAACAATTGTTCTGGCATTAAATTTACAGGAGATAAATAAAGTAACAAACTTTATATATATTATATATTCTTTTCACCATTATTTTTAACTGATATCATGAGTATGTATGAGTGTTTCTTGTGTCTGTGAGTGAATAGAGATGTATGTATGTGAGTTTACGTTGTACATCATTTCCTCTTCCTTCAAACAAATACACAGTACTAATATTCCACAGGGACATGTAAGTTCCTCACTGCCAAGTAAGAAGTCGTATACGTGCATTATCTGTTACGTTAGATTCCTTAGTTTCCCTCCATCTCTGCACTCAAAGTAAAGGAAATAGAAATTTAAGACGAAAAAAGGGAAGCGACGAACACCAAGAGAACTGTAAATAAATAAATAACTAAAACCAAATAAATAAGGAGAAAAAAGTAACCAAAAGAGACAAAGAGAAAGAAAGGGAACGCAAAGGAGAAAAATCTTGCCTCAACAAGCAGCATAAGTAACTTTTCTTTTCTTGTTTTTTTTTTATTTCATTTTCTCTGCTTTCCCTTTCTGATTCGCCAAAGGAACATTTCTGTCTTCTTCAAAATTTCTTTCTGTTACATATAAACACACACTGACGGATATATACGTACACGTATATATACGTACATAAACGCATATATACGTACACACACGCCTTTGAACGCTGAAACGGTAAAGTTCTTTCTTTTGTACCTTTGGGATCACTCGAGAGAGCTTTTGGAAGAAAGACACCGAAGAAAGCAGAGAGAAATCGCGTACACATACGAAAAGAGAGAAAGAAAAACGATGCATCAGTTTAGTTATCAAAAGAGTAACCCGGTAGTAATAGAGCAAATGGATTCTAGTTTGTTTCTTGTTTGTTTGAGTAATTGTTTGACTTTATCCTATGGAATATATTTCTTTGGTGTGAATAACTTGTACTTTAAGAGAAAGCGCAAAAATGACAGTGAAATTGTGTGATGGTAATATGCATGAATATAAGCTCGTGAAATAAGATATTAATTAGTAAGTTAGGACTTTAAAGACTTGTAGCTTCTTAATAAAATTTATCATAATTCCCTATTTATTTAACTTTTAGAAAACTGTTGGATTGCCGCCATTGCCATGTTTTATTCACGCACAAACGCTGATTTTACGAAATTAAATTGAATAAATTGTCGAAAAGGCGGACATTCAACCTAAATTCATTAAATCAACTTTCAGTCCCTAAGCTTAGGGAGGGTATATCAAGGATGTTTCTACACTTACCAGAGGTCCGATTCTATGCTAGATGAACATGATCCACACCAGTACGACTTGAAGAGTAGCTTCTAGACGTGTGGTCCACAACATCATGGCATCCTTGCCGTAATCGAACTTTCCCGTGATCCCAGAGCATCTTGTAGCCGAACTCACCTGACTACATTACCCGTTATTAATCCTCCAAACATTATTTCCATCACGAGCCTCATTGTTTTAGCATCGGACACTCGTGAGTCGTCGTCTCCTGTAACCAATAACAACTAAAAGGACACTACCTTGACCTAATGGATATATTTCTAGTTCTATGTTTCTTGTGCCATTGTCGCTGCCCCTTAGTTTCAACAACTATCAGCGTCCAAGGTTCCTTGGCGCCCACTGCAATCTCCACGATGGGTGGCTAGGCTTGATATGTACTCCCGATACGCTCTCGACAACGTTGATCAAGAAAAGTTTAGAGTTCTCATTCTCCTCCGAGATTGAGTGTCCTATACGTCGGACAACACACTATCATTCTTCTCTCAAAGTCCGAAAACTCACTTCAATTGACAATATTGACTATGAATGCTGGTGTTACATGGCTCCTAGATATCTAACTACGTCTACTTACGTCCTGGGACAAGTCCGTTTCATAGGAAGGAAGTAACCGTCCGTTGAACCACAGTCTCTTGATATCCTATGAAGTGTGGCATGCACAAATAAAAGATTTACAGACCTGCAACTATTTTATTGTAAATTCGAGACAAACAATGTTGCTGTTAGTGACGTAATCTCTTGACTATAGCGCCTTGAACAGAAGAACTCGGTTTACATCCAGTACAAAGAAGAGACTGCAGGAATGCTTCACAGTCTACACACTGTCTAATTTACCATTCCGGCCATGCGTGGCAATATGGAAGCCTTATGAAAAGTAACTCAACCCGTTCGGACGCCATATTTAACAGGTCCTGTATTGCGTTATGAGGTGAGATTTTTGCTTACATAGAGCAGAAAGATTTTCAAGTGTCGATTGAAACTTTTGGCTACAATGGACACATGACACCCCAATTTTCGTCGCTACTACGATGGGACATATAGGAAGTTGGTAGTTTGTTTATTCTTTGTGTGTAATTGCATGTACAAGAAGTGGTCAAGGGCTAGATGAGTTGTTAGAAATAGTAAACTGATTTAGTGACATTGTCGTGCTCTTTGCATTGTTGAATAATACATATACTACACTACAGAAGAGTTAATTTATTGAAAGCATGTTATAAACATAGACTAACCTCTCATATTATTCTAAAACTAAATAACTTGGACTAGATCAGTTTATTCATGTATATCTTTCCACCTTCTAACAAGTTTTTGATGCTTGTATCACACCTTCCTTTCTCCTTCCAGTCCCATAGTTCTTTCCCTATCTGTAGACAGGAAAATTAATGTTTGATTTCTTTGCCACTCTTCCGATTTCCCCCCCCCCCCTTGTCTTCTTCTTAAAACTGGCGCAAAACGGAGTCTTCATATTTTTTCTTTGTTAGCGTTTTACTTTCCTTCCCACCAAAGGCGTCCGTGTGCCTACTGATAAAACTTTTGCTGCGAGAAGATGTCTGTTTGCAGCACCCAAGCAATAAATCACATCGCTTTTCTTTTGTCTCCGGTTCAGCACTTCTTTCAATTTTCAAACCGTTTTTCTCTTCTTCCTTGTTTCTTTCTCTTTATCACTCCTGTCGTCTTCTTCTTCGCTCTCGTTTTCTCTTCCATTTTAGGTGTTGTCAAAATCTTTTGGGAATTTTCTGACAAAAAAAATCTCTTATACAGAAACACATTTACCATATTAATAGATTTGGAAGAATTGTTAATAAAAATACCTATCAGTTTATTAATAAATATGTAGTCCTTAATTTGCAGTATGGAGTCAATAACTTTAAAAAATAACACGGAAGAAATTCTAGCAAAGTATTTGTCAAATAAATCCATGGTTAAAAATGTTCACTGATTTCATTAAGCAGAGACCGTTGTGTCAAATAATTTCTCAGTTTAGAGCAGGTTTCGTGAAATAACCAGTCTAGCATATCAGTGTATTACTAGTCACAGGCTATTAACTTGTTCTGTTGCTAATATATCACTATTCACAGGCTATTATCCTGTTCCGTCACTAGTAGATCACTATTCACAGAATATTAGCATGCTCAGTCAATAGTAGATCGCTATTCACAGGTTATTAATCTGTTCCGTCAATAATATATCACCATTCACAGGTTAGTAACGTATTCCGTTACTAGTAGATCACTTTTCACATGTTATTAACCTGTTCCGTCACTAGTAGATCACTATTCACAGGTTAGTAACGTGTTCCTTTACTAGTAAATCACTATTTACAGGCTTTTAACCTGTTCCGTCAATAGAGTATTTCACTAGTCAGAGTTTAGGGCACCTTTTCATACATGCGACGGCGATTTAGTCTAACAGCCAATAGAAATAGGAGACGCGATTACCCGGTAAGTCTATTGGTTACACCGACCCTATATCCGGCCCTGATAGACGACATAATTAAAGTCAGTTATTACAGCATTCACGGTCACTTCACTTCAGTTAAGTATTAGACTATCTATTCCTCTTACTAATTCATTAGAGCTATTAATTTCACTCCTTACCATCATTTTATGATCAGTTCTGATCCAAAACTGTTATTGTACTAAAGGCCAGTTGCACAAAACATTTTAACTCCGAGTTAATCTACAAGTCATAGATAAGAAAAATATAGATAGCTAACTCCCATTCTTTCCATATCTTTCATGCCACCTGGTATCAGTCCAGCCAAATTAGGAATGAAGTAATGATACTAAGCCGCGCATAGTATCATTTTAATCTATAACTGCTGAAGTATCAGCGCAGAGAACCGTACAGATGCATTTATAAATAGCCACGCATTTCTTTCTGGCTTCGAGGAAGTTTCTAGCCTCGCCGCTAGATGTCTCTTAACTCAATAACCTATTTTCTTAAAGATCCTGGTAAATTGAACTTCTGTGATTGGTTCAGCATTACCTCTCAGTTTAAATATGGAAGTACCAGCCAATCATAAGCTTGAATTCATCCGGATGTTTGAGAAAATGAGCTATTGAGCTCAGAGATATCTAGTGGCAAGGCAAGAAACTTCCTCGAAGCAAGAATTGAAATGCGTAGGTAGTTATGAATACAGATTAATTCTCTGTGGTATCAGATGGTCAGCTCTTACTCTGTGCCTTTCTTGATTTTTAAATCGAATGCAGAAAAAATCCTTGCATACTTATAGTTCTCGGGTCATACAGAGAGAGGAGTAGCAGAAACGGATTTCGCTATGACACATCGTGTAATAAGTTAACTCGGAGTTTTTCTTTTATCTGGAAAGATTTGAATTCACACAAATTACACCTACATTTAGTCGTCATACTTAAAAAAAAACATAGACAAGAATATACCAGGTGTATGTATAAGTAGTTTCCGGTTTACCTAAGAGATGGCGCCAGCGAAAAGTTCGCAGCGTATTCATTTGGCACATACGTAATTTTGTTCGTCTGACATTAAACTACAAACACACACAAGTTGAGTCCGCCAAACACTAGCGTCTTTGTTTTATCGTTCAGTGATCATGTCGAACTTTGTGCCTGAAAAAGAACATTTGCGGCACGCATTGCTTTTCTTATTTATTCGAAAGAAACAGGCTGTTGAAAGTCATCGTGTGCTGGTAGAAACATATGGTGAACACGCTCCATCGATTAGAACATGTGAGACATGGTTTCGACAATTTAAAAGTGGTGATTTCAATGTGAAAGACAGTGCGCGCTCTGGTAGACCACAAAAGTGCGAAAACGAGCAATTGCAGGTGTTATTGGAGGATGACCCAACTCAAACTCATCAGCAATTGGCAAAAGCATTAAATGTGTCACAAGAAACAATCAGCAGACATTTACGAGGAATGGGGAAGATCAATAAACTGGGTAAATGGGCCCCACACGATTTGAATGAACGTCAAATGGAAAATCGCAAAGTCACTTGTGAAATGCTGCTTCAACGCCACGAAAGAAAATCCTTTTTGTATCGAATTGTGACGGGTGACGAAAAATTGATTTATTTTGAAAACCCGAAGCGGAAAAAATTGTGGCTTTCACCTGGCGAAGCCGGTCCTTCAACACCAAGGCAAAATCGCTTCGGCAAGAAGACCATGCTTTGTGTCTGGTGAAACCAGAGCGGTATTGTGTATTATGAACTCGGACTTGAGTATTGGCAGTGAAAGTGTTAAGACGTGTGAATTTTTCGCTCCGCTAAATCAGCATTTTTCGGAGGGAGAAACGTAGAGGACCAAAAAAGTGAGTACGCAAACTTGTTCCTTATAAACTCTAATAGATTTTCAGAAAGTGTGAACTATGCGCGATTTTTTCTACGGAAGTTATTAAGTTTCCAAAATTTGCATGTTAAGTATATGGGACATAAAGTGACGGAGAATACATTGGCATCGGAGGAAGCCACATCAACAAGGGCTTCTGACCGAGTCTTTCCGGTGACATTGACTCTCCTTAGCTGTTGCTAGGAAAGAATTTTTACCAAGTCCCAGCCACTAGAACCAAACATTTTTCCAAATCTTTAGTGTATATAGTTGTATATAGCAGCATGGAGGGCTAAAGCCTATATCTCTGGTGCCGCTTGGGATGAGGGTCTGATGTTTTGGGAGGTCGATGACCTCACCCATAGGGGTCACTGCCCCCCCCCCCCCCCGAAATGTTTTTTGTCCAGAATTCGATGGGGAACATTTTGGGTGGGGTCCCCCTGTGGTCACTGACCCCCCCTTTTTTTTTTTACATCGGCCTCTTGGAGTGTTTGTCCTCTGACCTGCGGTACCGGAGATCATGCTGTTGATCGTTATTTCGTTTTCGTTGTCGTTTTTTTTCTCGTGTGTGTATAAACTGTATAATATAAACTGTGACTTTGTGAGTTATAAATTTAAAAAAAAAAATGTCTAAAAAGGGTACATTCGACCACGCAGATGTCACAAGAAGTGGACTCGCAAAACTGGAATCGGAATGGAAGGGTTCTGTTGATGAGCCAAATATAAAAATTCCAAACAACCCATTCTTCTTAAAATTCCAGGAGAAAATTAAAAATAAGGAAGTGAATCCGGGAAAAGTAAGATCGGCTAAAGAAGACCGTGAACTTAAGCAAAAAATTGTAGACGAAGTGTGGGCAGAGTGGGAGAAAGTAAATGGAACACCAAGGACCCCACAACTACGCATCAGGAAGGGGGCCGTTGATCAAGGGGAGTTAACATCAACACCTACAGCATCAAGTGCAGACGACGAGACAACAAAGAAAAGAATGAGAACTCCAGAAGAGGAGGATTCAAACAAGAGGCAGAGACAAGAAAAAGAAGTAGAGGAAATGAAGCTAAAGCTGGCACACATGGAGGGAAGAGTTGTGGAATTGCAGCGGAATCAGGAAAAGCTAGAAAAAGAAAATGCGCGTCTCAGAGAATGCGAACTCAAATTAGCACGCTGGGAGGCGAAGATAGAGGAAAGAGAAAATGAGATTGACAAGTTAGAAAGAAAAATAAGAGAACTAGAAGAGGAGGCAATTACAGGCAGCCTAAGGATAAAAGAACTAGAAGTAATAGGCAATCAACTAGAAATCAGGAAACTAGATACGGAGGAGAAGATGGCAAAACAAGAAGAGGAAATAAGAAATCTCTGTAAAGAGAATGGAAGTCTACGAACGAAACAAGAAACAACAGCTGTAGCACAACCAGTGAGTTTCGCCGACATGTTGAAGAGGGACACCAAAATATCAGAAAAGACTAAAATGATTGAATCAAACAAAAGAAACACCAAACCGACCATACTAATTAAACCAAAGGAAGGAGAAACAGTAAGAGACATCAGGATGAGACTAACGAGCTTGGTCAAGAGAGAGGATAGAATTAATTTTCAAATGATTCAAGCAAAAACAGCATTGATCCTGCAGATGGCCTCTACTGAAGATGAGGAGAGACTCAGAAGCCACCCGGGAGTGAAACAAGGACTAGCATTGACGGATAGGAGTAGCAAAAGAAATCCATTAATGATCCTATACGGAGTCCCATCGGAATTAAAAGAAAAAGAAGCCGTTGAAGAGCTCATCGAAAGAAATCTGGCAGACATTACGGAAGAACAAAAACAGCTAATCAAACCCAGGTTTAAAACAGGACCCAGGAACCAAGAGAGGTACCACTTGGTGTTTGAGGTGCCTAGACAGGTGAGGGAAACCATATTAAGAAACCCAAGAGTGTACATTGGCTTTGAGGCCACGAACGTTAAGGACTTTTTGACGGTGACAACGTGCATGAATTGTTTTGACTATGGCCATATAGCAGCTAATTGTAGAAATGACCAGAGATGCGGTTTCTGCGGGGAAAAGGGTCACAAAAAACAAGAGTGTAAAAACAAGGATAAAAAAGTCTGTGTACCATGCCACTCGAGGAAAAAACTGTGTGGGGCCAAGAGTCAGCAAGAGTGCCCACAGTATAAGTTAAGCTTACAACGAACAATCGACAAGTTTGATTATGGCTTGTAACTCTAACCTGATTGAACTTGGAACACCGAAAAGTAAGAAAAAGAACCCCCCATGCAGACAAAAAAGAAGTATAAATAGACTTATGGAATATAACAACAAAAAGAAAATAGAAACCATAAATAATTGGTTCAACGCTGGAAACAAATTAACAACACCTAAATTTCTCGAAATTAAAAAAAAGTTATATTAATATGGACCAACAACAAACAATCTTACATTTTATCAACCCGCATTTGGCAACGTTTCCCAGGGGATTTGCACAGACAGTGGCACTTTCCCACGACAATTTCAATTTGGAAGAAATGGAAATATACAATATAATGGTACGTGAAGAAAAAGACATAACTATTTATCTATCTGAAAATCGGTATGGTTGTAGGTTCATGCACGTGAAATCAACTAGGGAGACCTTCTTGGAAGACCTCGACATATTGTTGGAAGTGTTTTCGGCCTTGAAAGGTAACAATAGAACAAAAATCAAAATCCCGGCTATAAGAATAGGACTATGGAAGAAGTCCCCATGCGACGTCTTAGAAGTGATGTTAAATTGGAAAAATAAAATTGAAGCAATTGGACTAGAAATGATTATCCAAGACGAATTTCTTTTCAAGACAATAGAGCAAGATCTGGAAAAACTAACAAAAGAAGAACATATACAAATAGAAGCAATGATAGATGTAGCAGAATGCATTGAGACGACAGAAAGTATATTGGGGGAAAGGGAGCTGAGGTATGCGGAGAGGCCTTTGGAGGGGGAAAAACAGACTGACAGAGCAGCGAAGAAAAGAAAAGGATGGAGATCCTGGATCCCCAGACTCTACCGGAAAAAATCAATCAAAACCGACACAACCAGGGATATAATCTACGAAGATAATCCGCAACTGGACGAAAAAGAGCAAGACACGGAACTGAAGGTAGAGCTGGCAGAGAACGAACAACAAAAAGAGGAATTTAACCCTAACAAGTTCTACGAGAACTTAGAAGCTAGCTATAACCTGTCAAGACTGGAGGAGCCTTCTCTCCTAACTGCGGCATTGCGAATCGTCGTTAGGAACATGCACCATAATGGAAAAAGTATAACCTTCCCAACGATCGAGGAAGTGGACAGGATAAATCTACGAGCAAGCGGAATCACGACGGATCCACAGGACTTACTAAAACTAATTCACAAAGTCTTTGAAAGACGAGAGGAGTCTCTGCAACTGAACAGCATCTACAGGCAGTTTGTGATGGCTTACGGAAGGATTGTCTTCAATCCGTTAGAGAAGTTCCCGGCGTGCCACGTTTACACTAGACAACCGTAAAATAAAAATGTTTAAATTCGTCCAGGTAAACCTGGACAGATCAAAACTAGCAACCTTAGAAATTAGAAGATTTTGTGAGAAAGAGGAGGTGGACGTGGCATGCCTGCAGGAGCCATATACCAACAAAGGAAGAATACAAGGAATGCCTGTGGATGCTATGACCATCCTTCCGGAGGATCCAACACCGATGGTAGCGATGATCATTTTTAACAAGAACATAGAGGCTTTGGTGGACTCCAGAAATACATGCCGGTGGATCCAGAGTGTGGATTTAAAATTGGGAACAGCAAAATTAAAAATAATCAATGTATACTGTCAGTTTTCCTTTCCTGCTGACTTTTTTGTACATAGAATAGATAATATTTTGGAAGGGTTAAATGGGATGAATACTATACTTTTGGGAGATTTTAACGCGAAATCTCCACTCTGGCACTGCCCTAATACAGACGGAAATGGAGAAAAGTACGAAGATTTAATACATCAATACCATCTAAATGTAATAAACAAAGGAGACCAACCACCCACATTTCAGGGCAGGGCTGGAGCGAATAGTAATATAGATGTAACCTTAGTAAGGGGAAACTTCTATAATAATTTACAACACTGGACTGTAAAAGAAGATGTAACAACTAGCCAACACAGCGCCATCAGCTTCGTGGTGGACTTAACAACGAATGGAAATGATAAAACAGAGACTGATGAACAGAACATTAGATACAACATTAAAAAGCTCAATAAGGAAAATTTTATAAAAAATCTGAAATTACCAGAAATAAATGATAATTGTGATTTAAATAACACGACAACTAAATTAGAAGAGGCCATTACGGAAGCAATCACAAAATCAGCACCGAAATTAAACAGAAATAAAAGAAAAAGAAAAGTATTTTGGACAAAAAATTTGGAGAAACTGAAACGAATACTAAAGGCAAGTAGGAAAAGCTATAAGGCAGCTGGTAGTCAGGAGTTAAGAGAAGCGCGATTGAACAAATATAGACTGGCCAAACAAAATTTTGAAAAAGAGCTATACAAAACCAAAAGAAAAACTTGGGAAAAGTTCGTTAATGAAAATCTTGCCAACAACTTATGGGGAATCCCATATAAAATAGTTATGCACAAAATAAAAACCAGGGGCCCATTAAATAGCCTGATCACAGACGAGGGAGGTTACACCGCGAGTTGGAGGGAGACAGTAGAACTATTATTCAAAAAATTATTTCCAGACGACAATAACAATGAAGATAATGAAGAAAATACAAGATTAAGATTTGAAATGAACATACCCCCAAATAGCGAAGAAGATGATAGTGAAATTTTAACAACAAATGATGAAGTCAAGGTAGCAATTAAGAGCTTAAAGTCTGGGAGGGCCCCAGGTCCTGATGGAGTTGTAAACGAAATCTTTAAAACAAATACCGACATTTGGACACCATATCTTGCTAGACTCTTCAACGAATGCATTAAACAAAATAAATTTCCAGACACATGGAAAAAAGCAAACTTAATAATTTTGCTAAAGGGAGAAGATAAAGACAAATCAAAGCCAAAATCCTATAGACCAATATGCTTACTCAATGTAATAAGTAAACTATTTGAAAAAATTATAGCAAATAAAATATCTAAAAAAAGAACAGACATTCAAAATTGTAATCTACAGTATGGTTTTAGAAAAGGAAAGTCCACAGAGGATGCAATAAATGAATTGGTCAAGACAATTAAACAATTAGGCAATGATGATTGTAAATATACAGTAAGCATATTTTTCGATATTATGGGAGCCTTTGACAACTTGTGGTGGCCCTCCCTACTGAGAGAGCTTAAAAATATAAACTTACATCCTTCAATATGGAAACTAATTGTAAACTACTTTGAAAACAGAATTATTAAAGTTGACACGGCGGATGGCGTCGTGACCAAGAAACCAACCAGGGGCTGCCCACAGGGATCTGTTCTGGGACCTATATTTTGGGATCTGGTCTTTCAGCCATGTCTGGAAAAACTAAACAACATGCAACAGGTGGAGCGTGTGGTGGCTTACGCGGATGACCTAGCGGTGGTTCTGAAAGCCAACAGCAGAAGAGAAATTGAAGATAAAGCCAACGAAATAATAAGAGAGATAACGTCGTGGTGCAAAAACAATAAACTAACTATTTCGGCAGAGAAAACTAAGTACGTAATCTTTAAAGGAAAATTAAATTATAACAGAGGTGCAATAATCAAAATTAATAATAGTACCATTAAAAGAGAAAAAGAACTAAGATACTTGGGTGTCATCCTTGACGAGAAACTAAATTTCAGAGCGCACGTACAACAAGTGAAAAACAAGGCGACCAAACTCACACATAAAATTATAAATCTGGCAACTCAAGAATATAGGATACCCCTAAAAGTGTTAAAAATTTACCACGACGTCATAATTAGATCTGTTGTTGGTTACGCAGCAAGTGTATGGAGCCACCGCATGGACGATGTCCGACAAGCACAGGAAATTAATAGAGCTCAAAGACAAATAATGCTCCGACTTACTGGAGCATACCGTACCACGCCGGTGGAGGCTCTCCAAGTGGCAACAGCAATTATGCCGCTACACCTCCAGGTGAAGAATTTTGGGGCTACGTACTGGTTGAAGAAAGGAAACGGAGAAAAAGTCACTGAAATCCTCCACAACGAAGCCAACAACAAACAAGAGATAGCAACAATCCTAACCGGTGCGTCGCAGAACTTCTGGAATGAATCAACCAAGGCCAGAAGATTGTACGCATTATTACCGGACGTGGCTGAGAGGCTGGAAATGAGTATCGAGATAGACAGTGGACTCATGCACTTCTTAACTGGTCACGGCCCCTATAGACAAAAGCTAAGAGAACTCAATTTGGTAGAAGATAACCTGTGTCATGCCTGCGGGGTTGTTGCGACGCCGGACCACGTAGTGCTCAGATGTCGAGAGACAGATAACTTGATAACAGA